>JBBPOF010000087.1:0-51760 GCA_038091315.1 Porphyrellus cyaneotinctus | reverse complement strand
ATTGGCCAGATCGGATCTATGTAACGAGCCTGGCGTTGCACACGGTGTGAATGAGGCTCCATCTATCCACCCTTCCCACTCCGCATCTCAGGTAGGACGCCGTGCTGCAGACATCCAGCCATCCGATCTGCAGTGGCCAGTAAGATCCAGGTACTTCACCCATCCCGAACCGGTCGCAATCCAGCAGGCTTCCGCAGAACTCCCGCAGGCATCGAGATCAAATGATAGCCTCGATGTACTTGATACCCGAATCCCGGATCAAGACGTGCAGACGATTCTGCGAGTGACTTCGCCGATAAATTCGCTGGTCAGTGCTGGTCAGCCCCTAGCAGAGTTTCGATCGCGGTACGACGTAGCCCCACTCGAGTTCCCGAGCGATTGTTCATATGACGATTGGTACTCACGCGTGCATGGGGCGGTGGAGCGCTTCGAAGATCATGGCAATTTGGAATCCTCTGTGGTGGAGATGCAAAGTGATCGATTCGTTGGTGACCCAGCGTGTCACGGTCCTCATGGCGATGTTGTGGTGGAGACGCCAGGAGTGGAGTATTACCATCCTCAGCAAGACCTTGGGTGCTGCGCCTCGCCTGGTTTAGCCGACGATGACGTAGCATATCAAGGCTATGATCCGTTGGCGACGGAATACGAGAACGATCTGGAGGAATCGATCGCAGCTGGCGAACTGGCTGACGACCCACGGCCATATTCTGTCATGTACGAGGACGAAGGGTCGATGTGCTGGGATGGAGAGTCGGGAGTGGGCATGCCTAGATTTTGGCAAGGACGTGCACTGTTGCTTGGTGTCCCGGGGTGGTCACGGAGAGATGGGTTGTCGGGACTGGCTCAGGCGGAGATGGACGTCGCTAGTCGATTGCGGGATCACTGGCGCCCACTTCGGCTATGGTAGCAGCTATGATTCGCATATATATAGTACAGTACTAGATATGGAAGCGGGCGCAGATGGATGACTACATCCTGTGGATGACTCTTCCATGGTGATCAACTTCTCTACCGTGCTCGTCGAGATAGCGCCGGTTATCGACCGCGCCAAAGAACAAAGGCCCTGTGCGGACCGAGTTGCTCCTATGGATTCTGGGTTCATCCCTGAAGGAAGAGAAGGAGTTGTGACGCCTGCGATGATTGTCAGAGTGGGTGTGATAAATAGGCTGGTGGTGAGGTTGATGTTGATAATGATGATGATGGGAATACTGATCTGAGCGATCCATCCCAAAGAAGTTTCGGATGCGATCGCTGAAGGAGGGTGTGCGCTCGCGATGATGGTGATGGGTAGGGGCATAAGAGTGGTGGGAATGGGTATGAGAGAGGTGGGAATGCGTCGATGGGGTAGACTGTACATAGTGGGGGAGATGATGGGTAGAGTGGGAAGAGTGATGGTGCGGGGAGTGGTGCGAGGGATGGCGATGGACGGGATGTTGATAATCCTAGACAAGGAGATGAGATGTGAGAAAGAACCGACCGATGGACGACACGTACGCCCGCAGTGGCATAGACTAAGTTTTGGGGATAGACGGCATGGTCGCGATGGCCAGAATGGCTGTGAGAACGGTGGTGGTGCGCGTGTCTGCTGTTGCTCCTCGAGCGAGGGGTGTGTACGGTGAGGTATTGGGAATGCTGAGAGGGGGAGGTGGAGGGGAACGGATAAGCCATGGAGTCGATCACTGATCCGAACGAGGACAGTATATATATCAATGGATCGGATCGGAACTCGGATGATACTTTGGATGATGAATCGAACTGGCTGGTCTCGCCTCTTCGTCCGTCTCCAGCACGACAAGGTTGGCCCGCCCGTACCCTCCAGATCCCCTCCACCGTACACCGCACCCCCGTTCCACACCCATGCCTTCTTTACCGCACTCGAACGCTCATTCCCGACACCCACCGCACGCAGCCTCATGCGTGCCACCCGCGCCCTCCTCGTCGACCGCATCGGAAGAGTAAAGCGCGACGGACTCACCGTAAAAGACCTCGAAAACGTGCGTACCCTCCTCCTACATCGCATCCTCGTTCATCCACCCCGATTAGCAAGCATACCTCTTTCGCGCAGCGCTCTCCGAAATGCGCGCAGAGCAGAGCGCGCATTCACGCAACGAAACCACGGCCATGCGATCCACCATCGCCGCACTGCGCAGGGAGGTAGACAGGCTCGACGTAAAGATGAAGGAGGATCTCGGAAATCTCAAGCACGAGTACGTCTATCCTAGCTCTGCCTCGTCCCCGTCCGACCCGCTTTCAGGATTCAAATGGAGCTCGATACCCGCAAGAACGAAAGCAAGTCCGACTTGAAGCAACAGAGCATCGCTATCGAGGTCTGTCCATGCCTCTCTTCCGGAGCCCGTCTTCATCTCACCCTATGCAGGAAGTCTTGAACAAGGCCATCGTCGAACTCGGTGACCTCCGTGCGAGTATGGAAGAAGTAAAATGGGACAATATGCGCAAAGCAGTCGGTGATCAGCATCCCTTTCCTCTCATATTCTCCTCCCTCATCTCCCATCCCAGTCGCACTCAGCGCCTTTCTTCTTCTCATCGTCCTCTCCATGGAGTTGTATCACTTCAATAGACAGAGAGCACCCTCTTTACACCCACCGCCCACACAAATCCAACACTCGGAAGCAGGCGATGATGAGACATCCTATTCATAGCATCCAATCACCTGTCTGTACTCTACACACCTCAATAATTCTTTATCATCACAACCCACCGTACAATTATTTAGCCAGTACTAACATCTTCACTTGACCTCGAGCTTGGAGAGCTTGTCCGTGATCTCAGTCTCGCCTTGCGTCGTCTCGTCTCGTGCTTCTTTGCCGCCGTCCGTCTTGGAAGCGGATGTCGTTGTCGTGTCATCTTCATCGTCCTCCCAGCTGTCTTTCACCGATACAGTATTTTCAGCCTCCTTTTTCGCCCTTTGGTTCGCCCGCTTTCTCGCGTTCTTGTTTGGGGGTGGGGCACTCGCGCCTTTTGCTTTTTGCGACTCGGACGATGGTGCGACCCAGCCCAGAATGTGTCCCCTGGGGAGCGTAGCAGCATCCATGGCTTGTTGACGCGTACCACGGAAGCGTGTAACGTCCTCCTGCGGTGTGAACCCAGGTCGAATCCTGATTTCCTTGCGAACGCTACGTGTCAATGTGAGCGAACATGTTCCCATGTCGGAAACACGCTACGCACGAGCCATCCGGTCGCCTCGACTCGGGGATAACCCGCTCGAGGGTGCGCGGGTGTACGGTTATCCCGGACGCCGTTTGTGGTGGCAAGACAGGAGGTTTCGACATGGTACGAGTCAGAGTTGTACAGTTCGGAGTTGGAATCTATCTTGTCTTTCTCCTCCTCCTCGTGCGATGCGCTACGCCGTCTTCGTTACAGGCCCAGCTGGCGCTGGAAAGTCGACGTTCTGCACCTCCTTTGCGACCCATCTCCAACTGTCCAAGCGCACCGCCCACATCGTCAACCTCGACCCCGCCGCGACAGGAGACGCATTCGAATACGCGCCTGCCATCGATATCAGGGAACTCGTCACGCTCGAAGACGTCATGTCCGAGATGGGCATGGGTCCAAACGGCGGTCTCGTCTATTGCTTCGAGTGAGTGAGTAGGTTCTCGCTGGCGCTGGCTGGCCATGTGCTCATGTTGCCGACAGATATCTCTTGGAGAACATTGACTGGCTCGAGGAAGAACTGGGCGGATTCGATGATGACTATCTCATCATCGATTGCCCTGGTCCGTACCCTCCTTCGTCCTACAGCTCAGGAGCTCATGGACTCCAGGCCAAATCGAGCTATACACACATCATCCATTCCTCCCCTCGCTCGCTCGCATCTTGCAGCGGATGGGCATCAGAACTTGCGCCGTGTACCTCCTCGAGTCTCAATTCATGGAAGATCGCTACAAATTCTTTAGGTACCTCGTTCCCCAACTTCCTCGCCTATTTTGACCCTCTGCGCTAGTGGGGTCCTCTCCGCCATGTCCGCCATGGTCAACCTCGAGCTCCCATGGATAAACATCATGTCAAAAATGGACCTCGTCTCGCCATCACCTTCCTCGGATGCCACCCAACCGCGAAACGGCAAACGTGCGCGTCGAGATATCGCACGGTATCTTGATCCCGATCCGCTCTTACTTGCGAATGCACGCGATGGGCATGACAAGGTGGCGGAGAGAGAGAACAGTCGGTTCCACGAGCTGAATAGGGCCATTGTCCAACTGGTACGAGCATGCTGTCTGTTTTCATGCGGTGTTTGACGGTTTGCTAGATCGAGGACCACCCTCTTGTTTCTTTCTTACCTCTGGACCTCACGTCGACCGAAACGCTTGAAGTGGTCGTCAGTCACATCGATTTTACGATGCAATATGGCGAGGACGAGGAACCAAAAGAGGTATGCTCGTCGACTGATGAGAGGTTCAACGCTGATTGACGAGATAGCCGCACGACCTGGACGAGGGCGATTTTGCGGACATGGAGTGATTATGAAAAGTGGCACGAGTCTAATCTAGTGATCGTAGTGTCATGTACTACTTGCACCTTGTTCATGACCATCCACGGGATTGGTGTCGACCTCTTGCACGTACCGCGCATGGTCGCGCTGGTCGATCGCAGAGGAGCCAACAGGATTGCCTCACGCATTCTCAGTCCGGTCGAACACGGCGCTTTCGGTCGACTCCAGCCAGCAAACTCGGATAGACAGACTGCGACACGATTCCTGGGCGTTCGGTAAGTCTGCCCTCGTGCGTCCACTTCAAACCATTTTGACTGGCTGCAGATGGGCGGTGAAAGAGGCAGCCTACAAGGCGTTGTATCCACTCAAGCCGACCTGGAAGGACCTCACATATACCACGTTCGATCCCCAGGCTGGGTCTAAACCCACGCTGCTCTTCCATCCCACCGCCTCGGGCTACCATTTGAGATTACACGTGTCCGTCAGTCACGACGGGGAGTACATCCTCGCATACGTCGTCGCTGAGGACGTGGTCTGACGAGGTCGCATCGCCATCGACGTTGATTCTGGAACGCATTAATCTACGCTATCTATTGTTTTCTCGCTCGACGGCCGCTTGGGCCACCAGTCGGGCCACCAAGGCTCCACTTTGCACTTTGCACCATCTCCGGGGGTGGTTTCGTCTGTGAACAAGGCAACATCAGGACGGAGGTGTTCTAAACGAAGGAGAGCGAGGCCGACGGCGGTGCCAGGGCCCATGGATGGCGTAGTGATCGACGTGAGGATGGTAGACGTCCCGCGAAGGCGTGGTGTCCGAGATGAGTTGGACGAGGGGTTCACAGAGGGTTTGATGGCGAGGTGTAATGATGGACTTGCACTCGGTGAGGGCGACGTCGTAGACAGACGCACGGGGAGGATTCGTTTGCGTATCATGCCGGTGTGATAAGTCCGCACCGTGAGCTCTTGTCCCACATAACACCCTTTGCGAAAGTCGACTGCGGGGTGTCAGCGACCATGCGGGGACGAGAATAGGTCACGCACGTCCACCCATAATGTCGAGATTTGACTCGATGGGAAATGTGTGCATGGGCTGAATGTCGGCGCTACCTTCGGGTACACCGTGTAGGATGCGATGGAGGATGTATGCGTTTGGTAGCAATACGTCGTGGGTTGACGCTTCCTGAGCTGTGCGGCGACAGAAGCGTGAGGAGAAGCCAAGGAAAGTGGAGTAAGCTACGGACGTGTGTCTCCTTTGCGGACGAGCAGTCGACGGCCCATACCGGGTGCCCGACGGTCGAGGACGACGCCGTGCTCAGTGCCCCACGGCGAGACATCACCCCAGACAGGCTCGACGGCGCCGCTTGCTGCCCAATGCCAGGAGCTGGGGTGGACGGGGGGTCGGTCACCCCATGCAGCCCATACGTCCCATTCTGGTGTCACGTCGCGAATACGGACCTTGGAGCGAAGGACGAAGCGTTTGAGGAGGGTGAGGAGGGGCGGGGATTCGGATGGGGAGGTATCATGGTCGATGAGGTAGGTGGGGGAGGGGGACACGGGGGAGGTGAAGAGGAAGACGTCGTGGAGGACACGCCCCTAATCGAATGGTTCAGTCAAACGTCGAATCGGACGTGATGAGAGTCACCTGGGCGTGGAGGAACGCGCCGTAGGATGGGCGGCCGTGGATGCCGTTTGCGAGCAGTCCGTTGAGGAAATGGGTCGCGTCGCTGCCCGAGACGGCGAGCACGGCGCGGTTTGGGACGAGAGCCAAGCTGGGCGTCAAGCGGAGGGGCATGTCGACTCGAGGGTGCGAACGCAACAACCGTCAACACTCATGTCGTCGTCGTGCTCAGCGCTGCTCGGGGCACTGAAAGCGTGCCTCCTCGAATCTGACTGCGTTCAGAAACAGGGTCGATTGCCTTCGGAATGTCTCAAGCACCACACGGACGAGCTCCCCGAAGCTTGTCAGAACTTGCGCAAGGCCACCTACGAATGCAAACGGAACATGGTGCGTGGACTGTTCTACGACTAGAAATAACACACACTGACAGCACCAGCTGGACATGCGAAAGCGGTTCCGGGGCAACACGGTGGGGATGGAAGGAGAGAGAAACGGAGCTGATGAGCGCTGGGCTGACCAAGGGCATTAGCAAGCAGAGCACTATAAATTGATGTCCTCCTCCCCATCTGAGTGCAACCATGTCGAATCCCCTCTTGCTCTACACCGCATCCACCCCCAATGGATACAAGGCGTCCATCATGCTCGAAGAGCTCAAAGCCCTCTATGGCAACGTCATAGCCTACGAGTGAGTACCCTCTCAGGGGTCATGACAGCGAGCCCAGACAGAGCCTACAGTGTCGAGAAGATCGACATTTCCACCGACCGTCAGAAGGAACCGTGGTTCATCGCGCTCAACCCCAACGGTCGTATCCCCGTCCTCGTCGACCACGAGCACGAACCAGAGCCGTTCAACGTCTTTGAAAGTGCCGCCATTCTCCTCTATCTCGCTCGCAAGTACGACACCAAGAACGTCCTTTCCTTCCCCGTTGGGAGTGACGACGAGAGCGTCATGCTCCAGTGGATATTCTTTGCCGTACACAAGTCTCTCTGCGCTAGCCTTGATTGCGCTCACAAGTTCTCCTAGCACGGCGGAGTCGGCCCCATGCAAGGACAGGGTGCACCTGCTTTCCCCGCTTCGACCGACTGTATCACTCATTTCACGTCACAGCACACCACTTTAGAAACTACGCCCCAGAGGAGATCCCGTATGGCAAGAAACGTGCGTGGCACCCATCGCCTCGGTGTGTCGTTCCAACTGACGGCCTATCAGGCTACACCGACGAAACCATTCGTCTGTACAACGTACTTAACATCCGTCTCGAGGGTCGCGAGTACCTCGCTGGTCCTGGCAAGGGCAAGTTCAGCATGGCGGACCTCAATGTTTTCCCCTGGTATGTTGGCTGTCGTCCTGCGTCTATCATTCATCTCATCCTCGCCATTAGGATCCGGAGCCACCCTCGTGCCGGGATAGACACCCTCGACGCCTTCCCCAACACCAAGGTAAGCATCTCACATACACGATGGGCTAGGATCATCCTTGACGCGGACGTGTATAGGCTTGGTTTGAGCGCATTGCACAGAGGCCAGGCGTGCAAGCTGGGCTCCAGATTCCCTGATCATGACTTTTTGTACAATTGATATGTAATATGTACTATGATATTGACCCGAGTCCATCATGGAACTGTCGACTGCGTACATCGCCGCCTCTGCCAATCGCTTCAACCACGTCGCCCATGTATCGCCCGACTCTACCCTCGTCGCCTTTGGAACACGTCGCCTCATAGCGTTCTGGAACGTCGGCGCGAGTCGACCTGTTCTTCCTCTCCTCTACTTCCGCTGATGCCATTGCGTCTCTAGGACCAAGATGACAAGGGTGTCTACGAAACCCTGCCAGGTCACGAAGGCTTGGTCACCTGTGTGCGATTTCTACGCGGAGACCTTCTCATGAGCGCAGACGACAAGGGGCATATCCGCCTCTGGCAAAAGTCGGAAAAAGTACAATCACCCTTTCTGGTCCGTCAACCTTTCGGTCAACCACAGTGGAGATATACCGCCTCCGTACACGCGCATTCACGGCCGATCTCTGCGCTTTCTGGGTTGGGAAGTCTCCTGGTGACCGGTAGCTCCGATTCTTCTGTCAAGATATGGAGCATCGTCGATGAGCAAGACACTCGTACGCAGACACTTACTCTTTATCCGTTCGAGGGTCCTCACCGCTTTGGCACATAGTCAAGGTCGAGATGGCTCAGGTCATCCCACTCCAAGGAAAGTACCCACTAGCACTAGCAGTCACAACGCTTCCTCATTCTCAAGGTCGGTGTTGGCCTGGAATCCGATGCTCCGAAACTCACTCTGTCCTTGTCCTTTATAGCCACTATCCTCGCCATCGCCGGGACAGACAGAAACGTACATATCTGGACACGTTCTGACAGCATCGTGTGTTCTAATTTCTTGTCCTCGATCTACGCTCTTATTCTTTCGCGCTGTAGTTTGTCCGTTCCGTCGCCCTTCCTGGTCACGAAGACTGGGTACGAGCCCTGGCATTCTGTTCCCCGGTACCATCCACTCTTATCAACGATCAACTCATACTTGCTTCCGGCTCTCAGGATGGGACGATTAGGTTGTGGAACATCGATGCTTTGGAGAGGCTACAAGTAGAAAAAAGCCACGACGACGTGAACGGTGCACTCAATGATGATCTTCTGGATGCCTTTGAAGCTTCCCTCGCGGATCCGACGGAAGGCGGGGAAGGTGGAAGACAGATTTCGCTCAAACGACATATCCTAACAGTAAAATCCAGGGAATTTGGGTGCGTGTTGCTATCCCTTTCTCGTGGTCATCTGACCGAGCGTCGAAAAGTGCTCAACAATACGCCGTGACGTTTGATGCATTGCTCGTTGGACACGAAGCAGGCGTGACATCGCTGGCATGGGCGCCGCCTTCCCCGACAAGCGTTTCATCTGAGATAACTCTATTGTCCAGTTCAACAGACTCCTCTCTGATCTTGTGGTCACCGAGCCAAATCCCGCAACCTGCGTCATCTCGCGATGTCACCGCTGGTTCGATATGGATCAACCGACAACGGTTCGGTGACATTGGTGGCCAACGCTTTGGAGGTTTCGTTGGCGGACTTTGGGCGAGAACCACGCAGGGCGATGAGGTTATGGGTTGGGGATGGAGTGGGGGGTGGAGGCGCTGGCGATCTATGCTAACACGAGGAAGCGACCCAGAGACTGCACAGTGGAGAGAAGTCGGTGCTATCGGTGGACACAACGGGCCAGTAAGGGATATTGACTGGAGTCCTGCTGGAGAATACATCATCTCGGTTGGGTAAGTTGGGCTCGGAAACTTGATCTGCTGATCTGGCTAAGTGGGTTCAGGTTGGATCAGACGACACGTATCCATGGTGCCGTTCAGTCGCCCTCCTCCACCTCACCTTCATCGAGGGTGTGGCATGAGCTGGCGCGTCCTCAAGTTCATGGGTATGACCTTGTAGGTGCGACTTGGCTTGGTCCATGGACGTTTGCAAGTATTGCGGACGAGAAAGTTGCCCGTATATTCGAGGCTCCTCGAGGGTTTGTAGAGACCGTCAAGGAGTTGGGTGTTTGTGGCATAGCGGAGAGTACCGTAAGGTTTTCAGAAAATTCCAGGTTTCCAGCATGTTGATGATATTCGTTAGGAAAAACGGCCAGTTGCAGCTCATGTGCCTCCACTGGGACTATCAAATAAGGCGGTTAGCGAAGGTCCGATCCTTTACTTTTCCTCGTTGTACATCAGCCTTACATCCCGCCGCCGACAGCGCCAGTACAACTTGACTCATCGCGGTCAGATAGGCGCCCCTTTGAAGGTGAACTCGCAGCTACAACGCTCTGGCCGGAAGTTGAAAAGGTCTTTGGCCATGGTTATGAGGTGAGAATGGACACATCTCTTCGACAAGGTGGTACTGAACGGCCTTTCTGATCAGTCGATCACCATCGCATCATCTAACGCTCACGATTTACTGGCCACTGCTTGCAAGGCTACCACTGCACAACACGCCGTGGTGCGTGTGTACTCGGCTTCGACATACCAACCGTTTGGTATGCCGTTGGAGGGACACACGCTCACGGTCACACGTATCGCGTTCAGCCCGAACGATCGTTATATCGTGACCGTTAGTCGTGATCGTACATGGCGAGCGTTTGAGAAGTGTGACGACGGTATGTGACCACCTCGGACGGCGTGATGCTCGCCCACGTATTATTCCCCCCATAGGATATGTCCCGGTCTCCGCGGACAAGTCTCACGCACGAATCATTTGGGACTGTGCGTGGAGCCGCGAAGGTGACGTGTTTGCTACTGCTTCACGGGACAAGATGGTACGCGCATCTCCTTGGTGGTACGATGTGCTCATCGGGGGTTGCATCAGGTGAAAATCTGGTGTCCAAAAGCTGGTTCGGATCGCTGGCCGCCCCTCGCCATGTTAAAATTCACAGAAGCGGCGACCGCGGTCGCGTTTTGTTCACTGGACGCCACGAGGTGAGGCGAAGTTCATTCTTTGATTGGGATGATGAATTTGACGACTCATCAGGCGGTTGCTCGCTGTTGGGTTGGAAACAGGGGAAATTTCCATCTTCTCAAACGTAATCGCCGACCCAGGAAAGTGGGGAGTTACATGTTCCATCCCCGTTGGGTATGACCTCTGTTTCACCAACCTGTTCTTCGTGACTCAACTTCAATTGCAGTGTTGCCCACGTTGATCAGGTTCATAGACTGGCATGGCAATCTACCGACGAACCGACCGAAAAACGACTTGCGTCGTGTAGCGAAGACGGTACGCTCAAGATATTGTTGGTCCAGATCCAAGTGGATGTATAATGTATCCGCGAGAAAGACGACACAAGGGATCCTGTACATAGTATACGCAAGGGAGACACAATCATAGTCGAAGAGGGAAACGTCTGTTATACAGTGGTAACGATTGAAATGGAGGATAAGAGCAATCGACAGATCAACTTCAGTACAGAAACAGTTTTCATGACGGCCAGGGGGCACCAGATATACGGGTATATATAGACGGATCAGGGATGGGAGGGTTGCCTGTATGTGTTGATATAGTAGCTGGTAACTGATGGCGTGAATAAGCAAAATCAGGGCCAGTAACTGTAGCAAAGTGGCCCGAGTACGTAGGGATACATGAACATGGATGGTCGTGAAAATTTAAACAATATCGCGAAGACTCATCGGAACTTCAGGCTGTGAAAGATTGGTCAATGCTTGTTCAGGAACGAAAACGCCGGTGAACAACGTACGCATTTTATCCTATGAAGGAATGTACGGTGAGCCAGGCGCTTTTCGTGTGGATAAACGTAATCCTTACTTGTAGAAACATTCAATGGAGCGCAACATCTCTACGTCTCCACCTGTCGCAGTCACAAAATTTACGATGACGCCGGCGCGTGCGTAGCTTGACGCGATGGCGGGAGCAACACTTTCAAATACTGAGGTGAGAGAAGAAAGAACAAAGAGTGTGGTGGTGCCTACCGATGCGCATATTCTTCCACTGCTTTGGGCAGATCTGCAACGTCTTTAGCACGTAGAAAGGAATCGACAATAGCCTAATATACCATAGTTGATGATCAGAGGCACATGGGAGACTTCTGGGATTTTGACTTGGACGTCGTTGACGACCAACGCCTTGGTCATTGGCTGCCTCATCATGACCGAAGGCGTACTTCGAAACTTGTTCAGCGCTGCCAACTTGGTTCCAGCGTTCATTTCACTGTGCTGAAGAAACACGTCAGCTTGATAGCCACACAAACCCATGGACTCACCAGCGGGACCGCTTCCAACCCACGACTTGCTAGTTTGTACACGACGGAATCCAGGGCGTTCATCCCGCCGACGTGTACAATCGCTTGGTTGACCTCTACATCATCAAAGATGTCGGCCAACGCATCTAACTTCCACTCTCGAGCCTGGGCAGATTCCACGCTCGAAGCCCCCCGACCCGAGCCGATGATGCCATGGCCACTACCCGGCGCACCGACGTTCGTAGAATCTGCACGAGCCCCAGCCGTGAAAGCGAGGTACAAGTAAAACTGCCGTAAACCCCGGGAACCTTGATTCGTCTCAGTGCTTGTGACGTTTCCGTCCCGGCGCACCAGGACTCTGACGGGTTCCTTGAGCTGAATTGCGGTCGCAAGGTTCAAGACATCCTGAGGGACCGTGTTCGAGAATAGAGCGGTTTGACGCTCGATCATCATCAGGTTGTTTCCCAATTCGTTGGGAGGTGATGGAGGAACTGCAGAATATCTCCGTGCAGAGTTTACTACCCCCGCTAGTGGGTTGTTGGTATCAAACGAGAATGGTGATTGACCCGAATTACTGGAACTTGGCGTCGGAGTGCTGGAACCCGCAGGGCGCGATCTAGGAGGAGGGAGTAGTTTGACGATGTTGAAAACGTATTCGTGCAAATTTCGAGCAATTAGCTGGTCGACTTCGTCAAGCACCAAGAAGCGGACTTCTGAACCAGTGAGGCCACCTGGGGAAGTGAACAATACATGCAATTTTTGTGGCGTTCCGCAGATAATGTGTGGCATGTTCTGTTGGAGGAGGCGCAACTCTTGCGCAAGGTCGTTCGCATTTGTTGATGTGCCCACTCCTAATGCTGATCGGATGCCAATGGGACCTCCCAAATCTCGAATCATGCGCTGAGCTTGTGTTGCTTGATCTACAGTGGTGGAGATCATCACAGCGAGTGGGCCCCGGTTGGGGGGCCGACCCGTTGTATTGACCACAGCAACCTGGATCGCAGGTATGACATATGCAGCAATGCGTTCTTGAGTCGGAGGGGCTTGTGCGATGATGTCGCAACCTCGAAGAAGGAAAGGAAGAGCACGCTGCTGTATCTTATTGGGTGGCCCGACGCTAAACGATCAACAAACGTCAGTCCTGGACGGACAGCTGATTATCTGAGTAACCAATTCACCCGAATTTGCTCAAGGAGCGAAGCAAGTCAGGAGCAAGGTTCAACTGCTCCCATTTCGAGACGACGGGACCATTGTCACGAGGAGAACTACCCGACCAGTCACTGCCTTGTCCATCGATGATCTGTCGGTCACGAGGTTAGGACTGCAATGATACCGGAAAGAGCACGCTCACCCCAACCGATTCCCTGCGCATCAATCCTCCGGTGACGGACCGGCGTTTGTCACGCACGGGGTCACTACGTCCGAAGGTTGCGACATTAGCACTGTCCACCCTCAGCGGTATATCAAGGTTCCCAGCGGACCAGGTTCGCGTCGGCGGGTTCGGGACACGAGGAATAGCTCTCAGATCCGGTCGATTAGGTAACCCGTGACTCAGCAATGCGGGGTTGGGACTTATATTGGTGCCGAACGGCTGATTTGGGGGAGGTTCTGGTGTATGAGGGGTAAGGCGACCAGGCGCGGTCGTACCCTGAAGGTGTTGTTGCGTTTGCAATGCGAGAAGCTGACCGACTGACGTGGTCAGGGTATTTAAGCGCTGTGATATCTGGGATATGTCGTCGGGTGGTGGGGACTGGTTCGGGGCGATAGCCGCACTGAAGGATGCTCTTGGTATAGTCAAAGAAGTAGTGGATTGTCCACCGGAGGGTGCGAACGGATCCTTGAACTCTGGCTGTGAACTGCCACCCTGTGGTACGTTAAACGAACGCTCGACAAGGAAATCCACTTTGCGGTGGACATCGCGGAGTTCCCGTTGAACTTCTTGCGCGCTGAACTCGCATCGCAAGAGACGCTCGATGATGTCTTGAATGAGAGGCGACATTTTGAGCTGGGCATCGAGGTTCTGCGACAACTCTCCCCCGGAAGCAAACTGACTTCCGGAATCCAAAGATGAGACGGGAGATGTGGATATGAATGGACCATTAGAATTGAAGGAAGATAATGGACGAGACAATGGGTTTATGATATTGACGGGAGGCGTATTGACGAGACTGCCAGGTTGCTGAATGGGTGGAGATAAAAAAGGGGAATCTGCAGGCGTCTGTACTCCTTCATCCGCATTGATTGATCCGTGTGTATCCTCCGCTTCTTGCAAAGTCTCTAAGCTCCCAGCGATGCTTATCTCGCGGGTACGAGCAAGGTTGTATGATCTGTCCGGCTCTTGATGATGTGTAGCTGATGGGACATCGGGAGCGGTTGGAGACGGTTGAAAGCGCATGTCTGGTTTGCGTCCGTGTCCCTCGCTATTCCGAGCGGGACTTGGAGAGGAGCGTATGGACCTATGTTCGACAGGAGAAGCGGACAGCCTAGCGACGGAGGTGCGATCTTGCTCTCCGAGTGTGGGAACTGGGAGAGCAAACCTATTTGACCGAGCATCATCGTCAGCGAGACGCATGCTTCCAGGGAAGAAGGGCGTGGATGCTGGATTGAGAGCTGCAGTTTTCGCCATTGCGCGGGAAGATCCAGAGAGCAAAGAAACACTTGGGTGTAGCGTCCGAGTCGGACCGAGGTTATAGCAGATCTGGTCTCACCTGGAGGTCGTATAGTCAGGCCAGACTGGTCCCATGCAGACGAGGTGGAGGAGGAGGGGGGCTGGCGAACAGTCGGTGAACACTCGCCCTCGCAGTAGGATGCGAACAGGGCCAAACTGAGTTAGCCGGCTCACAATGTGCGAATGTGGCACTGAATAACATATGGCATATGTACATACATAACTTACAACGAATTACATGATGGCTGCCTGAAAACTAATACCCATCACTTCAAACCGCTTGCGACGCTTTCCCTTCTTTTCATGCATAGAGTCCAGGAGGACCGTAGGTTCAAGCTTGAGCGATCTGACACGTCCAGTCAGCACCAAGCCCGCTAGCACATCACGAAACCGCGTACCTCAGCGCGCTCATTTGAGCACGACGCAGATCCGGTGGTTCCAATCTTGACCGATAATCGTCCAGCCGCTTGGAAACCTTTTCCTGGACTTCAGGGAGATCAGACACGACTGCAGAAACCTGGATGAGAGGAAGTTAACCCCAGACTTGGTACTTGGTTACGAAACAGCCGACTCACAATGAGTTTGTTTTCGTTGAGGATGTTCTCTTCCTTGCATGCGGCGTACTTGGCTGATTTTGATCCGAAAACTATCATGGCATACTGGCGAACTCTCATGTTCAGGTGGTAGCTCGCCGGAGGAGGTGTGATTGTCATGGCCACCCCACCGCAACAGTGAATTTTGACAGACAATACCCTCCCGTAGCGGTTGAAATGCGCGCTCAACGCGTCTTCATCCACATCAGGACCGATCTTTATGACGGATCATCGAAGAAGATCGACGAGGTAGGATCGCAGCAACGTACATTTCCTACATACACGACGCATGGTTCAGCCAACTGCTTGGTTTTGTGCACGCGTTTTGCAGCCTCCTTGACCGCGGCCTTTGCCTTGTCTAGTTTGTGAGCGCGGGTACGACGCGACGTCGCGCGCGTCTTTCTAGACTGTGTGCAAGCTCAGTCCACCGCCCTCGGTCTATGTTGTCGTGGAACGACGTACCTGTGCACGCGTATTCCTGGAAGGCGTAGCAGAAGTAGAATCAACTGAGGAGCTTGGAACGCGGAACCTGGGCATGGTGTTGGAGAACTTGGTGTGGAATTGAATGTCAATCCAGGCGGTCCTTTTCAAGTCGACACGGAACGGAGCCAACCCATCGAAAATGAGACTGTTGCTTTGAACAGGACACCATGAGTATTGGGAGAACAATGGTCAAATGGATGGCAGGTGGAGAGTGTGGATCATCCACGATCCCACGACACACATTTGCTTTGACGTCGATACACACTTGCTCTGACATGGCTACCCGAAACACGGCTCAACTGTACCGCAGCGTGGTCAGAGAAGTTACGAGAGCGGTGAACGGGATGGCTTGCCTCACGGTGCGATCTGACTTGCCATTTTTTCTCCAGAGCATCTCGCCACGAGCACAAAGGAACAAGGACATCTCCGTCAACCTTCGGAGACTGTTCGAGCGACACAACCAGTCCAGCGAACCCGAGACGTTTCGTCGTGACGTGGAGAACGTCGTTACTTTTATGCGCTCGCAGAGAGAGTACAAGGCATGTAACACGGTCGTCGAGAGTTTTGCACCCGTCTGACTTTGTTTTCGTGACAGAGGCTGCTGGAGAGATACAACCCACTCGTTGACCTGACGTCGGAGGAGAGGATAGAGGCGACTGCGCGGAGGGTCGGACTGAACATGCCCAAGGTAGACTAGACATGTTACCGTTGACTTGTTTCCGTCGTCGCCGTCCGTTGCGTCTTCGTACCATGTCCTCGTCGTTCTCCACGCAGGTTTTGAAATGTGACCCAACTTCCATCACCTTCGACGACGACGACGACGGTCAGCCCCGTATCACCTCCCAGCACACCCTTGCTTCTCTCCGCGTCGCTTCCCGCCATCTCCACGACCTCCAGCTCGTCGCCTTTCCAACAGAAACCGTCTACGGTCTCGCTGCCATTGCTCTCAACACCGAAGCCGTCTCACGCATATTCTCCACCAAGGGCCGTCCTGCTGATAACCCTCTCATCGTCCATGTCTCCTCCCAAACCATGCTCTACTCCCTTCTCCCTCCCGACTTCACCATCCCCCGGTCATATCAGATATTGATCAACACTTTCTGGCCTGGCCCACTCACGCTCCTCTTTCCGACAGACACTGCCAAGATACCTAGTATTATCACCGCAAATCACCCAACTGTGGCCATCAGGATACCTTCCCATCCGGTCGCCCGCGCACTCATCGCCGTTTCTAACGCCCCCCTCGCCGCACCAAGTGCCAACACGTCAGGCAAACCAAGCCCTACTCGCGTCGAACATGTTTTCCGCGATCTCAACGGCAAGATCGGACTTATCCTTGATGGCGGGTCTTGCCATGTGGGCCTCGAGAGCACCGTTGTAGACGGCTTGCACAATGATGGCAACATTCGCATTCTCAGACCAGGAGGCATCACAGTAGAGCAAATCGAAGAGGCACTCAAGCTTGCTCCCTCTGGTGATTCGATGCCAAAGGTTCTTGTTCATCGTCGTGACTTCGTGGACAACGCCACCGAGCAAGCACCCACCACACCAGGCATGAAATATCGACACTATTCACCCACCGTTCCCGTGACGCTACTACGGACAACGCGCCATCCACCAACTGGAACAAACCCTATATCTTCATCCGCTTTCCTTACATCTCTCAAGAGTTCCACCGTCGCAAGCTCGCCTGTAAAAGTGGGGTTGTTGGCTCCGTCAGAGTCTCTTTTGCTCAAGGTCCTTCTTGAAGACCCAGTGATTCAATGGCATCGTTATACCTTGGGTTCCCTGTCGGACCTGACGGTCATTGCCCAACGTCTTTTTGACGGATTATTGACGCTGGAGCAGGAGGGAGTTGACCTCATTCTCATAGAAGAAGTCCCCGAAGAAAACGAAGGCTTAGCAATCATGAATCGGGTCAAAAAAGCAGCCAGCGAAACATGTTGGATCACCCCAAATTCGCTATAGATATCTCACGTACGTCTTCCTTGACTTGCCGTTTATCAATTACCCTAGTGACATTCGCAGATGCATGACACCCACTCCGCACTTGGGCCTCCGTCGGCGCTACATCTCCGCTAGATAGACTTAATATATTCAAAAGTCACCTACTGCAAGATGGGTGTTTTCCTAGGAATGCTAATTTTTTCCCCGTCACGCGAGCTGCATTGAGAACTGCGTCTGGCATCCGTTCCATTTTTCAAAGACTGCCACACCCATTGCCTCGTGTAACCTTGCGATCATGGCGTCAATTTTTATTTTTATTTTTTCACACTCGTGCCCTCTTCCTGTTCATGGCTAATGTTCATAATGTTGACCAGGACTCGTCCCAGCCATGCAGCACCTTGCGATCGCTTTGCAGTCGGGATGGGAGACGCGGTGGTACGTCTAGCAGAAAAAAAGCTTTCTGATTGACTTCTGAAAGGCATCCATCCTTTGTTCATTCGCGAGCGCGGAACGCCAAATGTCAGATGTGCAAATTGCAATCTGCAACGTGCTGCCGCAAGCTTCCGAGCTTGCTCTGTCCCGGTCACGTGGACCCTACCTTTAGACGAGTTCATGCTGCCATCTAGGTGCGGTGCACCACGCCAGGTTCCTGTCGACTTTGTGCAACGGGCGTTTCATGATAATGTCTCTCAATGTGGCTGTCGCATCATATTCTCGCTCGCGTATGGCGGATTAGGTTTTTGCCACGATAATTTCCTCGCGCATCGCCTATAAAGAGTTCCTCCTCTATATTCAGGAGTTCACACCTCACACTCCGTCGCATCGTCTGCCTGGACGCTTACGAACGACCTGACTTTATCGCTCTGCGAGTGATATCTACAGGTCCGCTACCTATCTCGAGTTCTGTGGACAATCGCTGACTTGTGCGTTTGTTCCCTCCTACAGACTTTCCTTTCAGAACGCCGAACATATCGAGGTACTTCAAGAACCTTCTCGTTCGGGACAACTTCGTTCGGGCAACCCTACCTTCATTCCACACCACCTGACCGACGCTAGTCCAGTCGAGTCCGCCGTAGAATTAACTTCTCACTGCACTACATATGCCTACCACTCTGCAGATGACGCTCACCGACGAGTGCCACTCCTTTGCTTCTGAACAACCCACCGAGAAACGCGACGCACCGAAGCGTATTCCTCGATCCCCTAACGCATTCATGTTGTATCGCTCTGATTTTCTCAAGAGTCAAGCGGTGCCTCCAGAAGTCGAGAAGCGTCAGCAGAACCTCAGTCGCATTGCCGGTCGATGCTGGAACATGCTCTCAGATAATGAAAAGGCTATCTGGTTCAATAAAGCAGCAATCATTCGTGCAGAGCACCGCGCCAAGTATTCTTGCAACGAGACCAGGCGATCTCACAGGGATACGAACAAACTTTCCGCGAAAGTCAAACGGAGAGAGGGTGCCACTAAATCAGTACATCCTTTCGGCCGATCAAGAAGATACAGAACGCGAACGCCTTACTGCGAAGGCATGTTTGCTGCTCTCCACGATTCAAAGCTATCTTCGCCAGAATCCCAAGCCAGTCCTCTGTCTTCAACTCATACTACCGAGTTCCCTTTGTCTACGACCGCTTTGCTCTCTCCAATTTCATTGCCGCATCTGTTATCTTCGTTTCCATCCCCAGCACACTTCATCATGCAAGAATCGCCTTCTGCCACTTCCGATAACTCGGAAATCCGGGGAGGCAAATTTGACTCGTTACTGGACCCGCCAGGTTTGGAAACACCTCTATGGGGTTTATCTCAGATTGTAGGCTTTCTTCCTTCGGAAACAATCGACTGAAATCCACAACCCTTTCAGATACCGATTGATATTGGTTCCCTCACAACACAAAACCCAACGCTCCAACAGTATGAAGATGATTTGGCGTCTTGCGCGCCTTACTCGAGTCAGGTTCCCCTGACTCTACCGGGGTCGAGCATATTTTCCTCCGCATCGTTGCCTTTAGCAGACTACTTTTCTTTATCGAACTCACTCACTGTCACGGACAATCTCGCTCCTTTGAATAAGTCCTTGGTCCCCTTGTATCCGGCATAATGAGGAACTCCACACTTCTAATTATATAGTATTGGTGTTTTTATGTATTCCGACTATGTCAGAAGACTTCAAGCTTCATCTGCACCATGCTTGCGTCACGCCAGCACGCGTGACATCTGCGATGCGTGACATGCCTACGCTCGAGACTAACTCCATTATGGCAAAACGAAAACATGACGAGTTGACCACAGACGACCTTCTCAAATTACAGGAGGGACTACCGTCAAAGAAAACCCATTTTTATACCTCCCCATCTGTCAATTGTGGACACTCTGTCCAATATAATGACGAATCTGTCTCTACTTCCTCTGCAAGCTCGGAAGGCGATCAAGCAGACCAGGAAGAGTCTGAGAATGTCGTTGAGTCTTTGAGGGGTCAGGTGGATGAAGACAAGGACGGAGGTGACCGCTCGGATATGGGGGAAGACACCGAGGACAACGGCCGCCTCAAGCTGTCTCGTACGAGTCCAATCTCTACACGTACGCCCAGACCGGCACAGATGCCGAAACGTTCGAGGTCCTTCAGTGATATGGGAATTTCATCCGCATTGGAAGCTGCCCTTTATCGCATGTCCATCCACACGCCCACCAAGGTCCAAGCTGCCTGTATACCACCGATTCTAGCAGGTGCGGGTCGGTTGGAGGAGGACTCTATCCTGGACATTCTATTAATATAGATATTTATAGGCAGAGATTGCATCGGTCATGCTAAAACTGGCTCAGGAAAAACCATTGCATTCGCGATACCCATCCTTCAAAAATTGTCTGTTGACCCGTACGGGATTTTCGCCCTTGTCCTCACTCCAACGCGGTATGAGGAATTCGCTTCTTCGACGTAATATGACACTGAAGTTGAGTTCCGTTAGCGAGTTGGCGTTTCAGATATCGGAACAATTTGCTGTGCTTGGTGCCCCACTAAGCGCTCGTACATCGGTCATTGTTGGCGGCATGGATATGATGACCCAGGCACTTGAGCTTGATGGTCGACCCCATGTAGTGATTGCCACTCCCGGCCGTATTGTAGACCACCTCAAAAGTAGCAGTGGTGACTGGGACCTCTCGAGAATAAAGTTTTTGGTTAGTTACTTTTCGTTCTCGTGCAGGCATAATGACGCAAAGGGTCGAATAGGTCCTCGACGAAGCAGACCGTCTGTTGACACCCACGTTTGCTCCGGAACTATCTTATTTGTTTAATATATTACCCACTGATCGACAAACATGTCTCTTCACGGCCACACTAACACCATCCGTTGAATCCGTGGCTTCGATGCCTCCAAAACGAGGTAAGAAGGAACCGTTTTTCCACCGCACTGAATCGACGTGAGTTCGTGCTTCAGCACTCGCGGGTCTTGAGCTTACTTTGTCGTAGAGTTGAGACAGTTGCAACCCTGAAACAGTGTTACATTCTCGTTCCATCTCATATGCGAGAAAGCTATCTCTTTTATCTTCTCTGCAATCCGCCAGAGGGAACTCTACCACTGTGCCGTGCGCCCCCAGCGCCTGCGAGAAACTCCGGGAACACAAACACTGGCAAATCAAAATCCTCCCGAAAAACCGCGGAAGAAGAGGATGACATATCCCAACCACCTCCCACAATAATATTCTGTACGAAACCTCGTACCGCCGCTTACCTCACGAGTTTGTTGAAGACGCTCTCCATCCGGATTACAGCACTACACTCTCGTCTTACGCAGCGCGAACGCCTGGCATCATTATCGCTGTTCCGCTCAGCTGTCGTTCCTGTTCTGGTTTCAACAGATGTTGGTGCACGTGGGTTGGATATTGAAGACGTAGCGATTGTTATCAATTGGGATCTCCCAAATGAGCCAGAAGAATATACTCATCGCGTCGGACGAACTGCTCGTGCTGGAAAGGGGGGCGTTGCAATCAGCTTTGTTACAGAAAAGGACGAGCAACGGGTATTACGGATAGAGGATCGTATCGGTATGTCTCCCCATGGCGTTAGAAATCACGAGTTGATGTAATCTCATCCAGGCATCAAACTGACCACTCTGACGCTACCAGAAGGTAGAGTGTTAGACAAACTGAATGCCGTCTCAACCGCCAAGCGGCTTGCAAATATGGTAGTTGTACTCCGTTTCTATAGTTGCTGGATGTTGAATCTTGTCCAGGAACTGCATGACTCGAACTTTGGACAACGGGAGGAAATTCACAAGATCAAAAGTCGGAAAAGGCGACAAGTTGAAGGATAAGAGACTGACAATGGATGGGTCGGGAACGGACTTTATGCAGGCATTGGTGAGACACCTTTCCAATGCTTTGGGGAAGTCGAACATGGAACAGCGTGTATGACAGTGTATGCGAACCAACCGACGGTTGTGGTGCACTCTGGTCGTTGTTCTCCAACGCGCAAGCTTAATGACTTCGGCATTGTGTGCCGTGAGTGTGACTCCGCTCCGGAATTCAAATCCCGCGAGTTCCGGATGCATTCTTTATTCCCCCCCTGTCTCCTGGGCCCGTTTCGTGGTCAATCCGCTGCAACAGCCCTGGATTTCTCAAGCATTCAAAGTTTGTATCCTTAGTATTTATCTCTTTCTCGTCCTCCATATTCCCTCTCTTCGAGCGAGGTATCATGTCCGATTCCGTCGAAAACACAGACTGGGACTTCGTTCTCCAGTTTGTCTCCGAACCACTCGACCTCGAGATGCCTACGCCAGAAAAACCCGTGGCCGGTAAAGTTGGGGCACCAACAGGCGCGGCGGTGACTCAGGTGCCCACTCCACCGGTATGCGGTCTACATTTTCCCGTAATACTGAAACCGAGTTATCGTTCTCGCTAGGGATCGTTCACCGCCTCCCCAGTAGATTCCCCTCCAGATGAAAACGCGATGGTTTCGGTATCGACCACTTTCTTCCCTGGCGCCCAGAATCATGCTATCCCGCCTGATCTTGTTCTTCTTTCATCCGACTCGGTATTCTTCTACGTTCATAACCATGTCCTCCTTGCTGCATCCGACAACAACTTCAATTCTCTGCTTCCACCCGCACAAAATGCCAAGTCTGGTCCAATGGGCCACGTTGTTCTTGTACCAGAATCCTCAACAGTTCTTAACGTCGTGCTACACGCCATTTACGACATGTCATGTTCTCATTACTCTCCTTCATTCGAATCGCTGGCAGCGGCACTCAATGCCATGATTATGTATGGGATCTCGCTCAGAACACGCGTTGCCCCGACCACCCCCCTTCACACCCAGCTTTTGGCGCTTGCACCCATTTACCCACTGGAGCTGTATGCGCTTGCTGCGTCATATGACTTGTATGACCTTGCTGTTCCAACTTCAACATACTTGCTCTCGTTTTCTCTTGCCTCACTCACAGATGAGGTGGCCGAAAAAATTGGTCCCAAGTACCTGAAACGACTTTTCTTCCTGCACTTTGGGCGCGCGGACGCGCTCAAGCGCCTTCTGTTGCCTCCTCCTCACCCACATCCTCCTACCCCAACCTGCGACTACTCGGAACAGAAGAAGTTGACCCGAGCATGGGCATTGGCATCCGCTTATCTTGCTTGGGATGCACGGCCCGGTAAAGACTTGTAAAAGGAAACAATATATTGCATTAACTTGAAACGCGATAGATTTGTCTACAAGCACCATGGAATCGGCCCTTGCGCCGTTAGGTGATCAGCTTTCCTGTGAGTCATGTCGGCGGGTGCTCCAAGAAAGGCTCAAGACACTTGTTGTGCAATGGTCTGCGGTGAAGGTAAATTTCTCCCCTCCCCCCTCATGTTTCCCGCTCAGCACTTGTTAGAGAACGATTTAGCTCGTAACTCGTTCAGTTCTCGTGACCGAAATATACCCTCCTATCCTAAAAATATGGAAGAATAGCAGAAATCGACACCCTTTAGCACCCCAAATCTTTTGGTCGAGGTCGTGTAATTGGAAGTGCCTCACAACATATCATTTCCTTCCCGACGCGCATACACGCACGCCACATGTACATTACACACTGCCATTAGTTCCAACCCTCTGAATTCGACATTTCTCGCCATCCACAAGAAAATCTGTATTACGGTACAGCATCAGGCAGTGGCGACGAGCCAATTGATATTATCGTGTTTTGTCCTCGGCTAGAATGGCATCATTGAGCTCGTCCAACGGAGCCAATTCCTTCTTCTCTACAAGATCAAACTGTGCATCAGCAAACGGATGTGAGCAGGAGGCATTTTGAAGCTACGGAAAAAGTACTTCGTTGATGAACAAGAAAAAGTGACGATAGCTGGTATTCAAGTGTGCTAGAGTTGCAAGTAAATAATCAATACCCTCGTACGCACTCTGGCGATTTTGGAATGTACCTTCGATACCGAGGGCACAGATCTGATCAAAATGGTTGCTGTAGATATGAGCATAGACACGGAATAACCTTCGGACGATGGTGCGGACTGTATCCCGGAAATTGCGGGGGAACGGGACGCCTGAGGTTAAAGGTAGATTTAGAGCGCCACCAAACGCAAGACGCAATTGTACCTATCTTGTTTGGGAAGACGGCATCGTCGTCCAGGATGTTTTGAGTCCAATTCATCAAAGCGTCGACGTACTCTGGAGCCGGGAGCTTGGTAGGCTTCTTGTACTTCACGCCGTCTTCCCATAAGTATTCATACCTTCAGATCGGTTAGGGACTAACAGGAAGTATGTAGTAGTTCTTCACCGAGGGCCTGCAGACATGATCGGACACTGACCAGCGAAGCTGAGTGGCAAGCAGGATAGACAGAAATCTAATGCGTACCTCCTGCGGTGTACAGAATTCCGTGACAGTACCGTACAACATGTTCAGATGGTTGAAGAAGTCGACGGCTGAGCTCGAAGGTATGAATCGTTCGTGATCCAGGCAGTGTAGATCGGACACACCGTGAACAGCGAGCCATTCATTCAAATCTTCGCCCTCTGGAAGCTGGACAGCGAGCCTCAAGTTGCCCGATCCCTTGAATGATAGGTAAACCACCATTTTCGCTAGAATCAGAACCCAGTGGTCCGTGAGTCGGCTCGTGTTTCCTCACCAGCGTAGCTTCTGCGTATTTGCGCAACTGGTACTGCTTCGTTCCCTCGGGTACGTCCTTGCGAGGTTTGAAGGTTCGCGTCTTTCCGCTGCATGATCAGGGCCGCGATCCTGCGTGTTGGCTTCATACCTTTGGGAGACATGTAGCCAATAACTCACAGACCAAAAAATGAAGACATCGTAAGGATAGACAAAGAGAGGTAAGACTCGGACGCGGTGGTCCAGACAAGATTGGCAATTGAGGACACATGCCGCGTCACGACGGCCGACGTCGATCAACGTCAACACTGGTTTTGTTGCTCAGGTGCAGATTCTAATCCAAATTCTCTTGCTGTCGATCAGACGACAACCTGATCACCACAACCCTTTACGATATCCAGATCTCAGCGCAGATTGTCAGTTGTGCTCAGAAACCAGGCTGTCACGCATCATCGAGACAACAAGTGCCGTCAACAGGGTCCCCTGATAGATCACTTTGGTATGACAACCATCATAACTCACGAGTGACATCGCAGTGTTCAGCTAGTTCCAAGAGAAACAAATTGCCCCGATGACGCGCCTCTAAACTAGTGATCACTGCGTATGACCGGATACAACAGGTCAAAAGTAAACGACGCTCATTTTCCATCCTTTTTTGAGAGTGAAGTTGTCCAGAGCTTCTTTTGCCGTCGACGCGAGCTCGGTGGATTCGAAAAACACTTGTGCCATTTTAACCTTGTCACCGGCGGCGTTTGGTGTCGGTGACTGTGCCACGTGAGTTGACAAGAAGCCTCGATATCTGTGAGATAAGGTCAAGTGGAGTGGAGGGGGGAGAGGATATTACACACTGTTGGAAGAGAACAGAAAGAACGTTATCAGTTACTTCCTGTGGCAAATTCGTGCAGAGGAGACGCGCAGACGGCTGTTGTATAGGCGCAGGCATAGTTGCTTCGGAAAAAGGATACGTGAGTCGTAATGCACTTCTTGACGGCACACATACCTAACGGCTTGGGAGGCTGTTGTACATTTTCTTCGTCCTCGTCGATCTCCATTTCCTCCTCGTCGCTGCCATCACCTTGTGGTCTTTCCCGCTTCGCACTTGGGTGATCATCGGTAGTTTCTTCGTCTCTCTGTCTCTTGTCTACAGAAGAGACTGTAACCTTTCCGATATGTGCGGCTTCTGGTCGTGCATGTACAGAGGTTGGAGGGACGAAGTTGGGATCCTCTCTTCGGGATATCGCATATGACTTTGACTTTGCATACTTAATGCGCTGGATGGGCCATGTGATCTCGGCACGGGCGATGACAGAGGGATGAAACGGACCATAGGCTTATCATAGAAAATCATGCCTTCGCATGCCCTCATCGCGGTCGTCGCTGCAGTGAGATCAGTGAATACGAGGAACGCCTGTCCTCTCGTTTTCGGGCTTTTGGAAGCCACTACGTCTATGATTTTCCCATAGGTGGTGAAAAGGGCGTAAAGCTGCGAGCGCAGTTCCTGCGTGTTGACCTTGTCATTGAGATTGTTAATGTAGAGCGTCGTGTTTGGCTGCAGGCAAGCCATGTCGGTAGGTTGATGGTCTAGCCAAACTAACCATACTTTAATGGCGGAGTAATCATCTCGATCTGGCAAGTAACTTCCACGAGTTCTACACCAAGACCTATTACAGGCTACGTGTTCGCCGTGCTCGCCGTCGTGCCGGTCACCGTCCTTGTACATTGCTGAGCGCGACTGGCTCTGACTTGGGCCTGTTTGCCGTCGCCAGGCCCTGCTTTGGTCGTGTTTTACTCCGAAAACGTGACCAGGCAAACAAACCCAAAATCGTACGTGAATTCAACGTCAACCCTTCTCTTCCAAGTCTCTGAAAATTTGACGACTTGCTGGACACGATCAGATGAACAGCTTGCGGGTCTCGGAATGGCTCCCATCCTTTCTCGTTCCATTCTTTACGCTGTCACACCCCACTTCCCCACCTGCGAGTCCTGACTCTTTCCGTGATTCCCTCTATTATAATACCGGTATCCTCGACCTCTGTGTCATCATCGCGTGTATCGCCGTCATGGCGGTCTTACGCGACTTAACACGCATATACCTCATGGAGCCGTTCGCCAAATGGAAACTCACTCGCGATTGGCAACGGTCGCAACGCCAAAGCACCCAGGTTAATGGCGTCCCCAACGGCTCTGGCTTATTGGTTCCGAACGGCATCGCTGGTCACAAACATACTCCTCTTACCATGTCAAAAAGGGATGCGCGCAGGATACATAGAAGTATGTTGAGGTTCGCCGAGCAAGGCTGGTCTTTCATATACTATACCGTAAACTTCACTTTTGGCGTCGTAAGTGACCTTTTTATCGATGAGATGCAAACGACTACCCAGGTCTAATGCGCCTTCGTCCTAGTATGTGCACCACAACCTCCCCACGCGACTGTGGAATCCGATAGATCTATGGTTGAACTACCCTCACATCCCCTTGGCTGGTACCGTCAAATTTTATTATCTCACCCAGACCGCCTTCTACCTCCATCAAGTGTTAATCCTGAATGCTGAGGCTCGGAGGAAGGACCATTACCAAATGATGACCCATCATGTCATCACCATCATACTCATGGTTGCAAGTTATGCTTACAATTTCACTCGCATTGGGTGTGTTGTCATGGTGTTGATGGACTGCTGTGATATTTTCTTGCCTGTGAGTCTTTAAACATCAAAGCAATCAATCGAATGATTCTTATTCGATGAGCGTTAGCTTGCTAAAATGTTGCGATATATTGGCCTATATACCCTTTGCGACGTGACGTTTGTCGTTTTCCTGCTCTCTTGGTTCATCACTCGCCACGTCCTTTTCATCGTTCTCATCAAGTCTGTCTGGGTGGATTCCCCACGCCACGTCTCTATGATATGGGTACCAGAAAAGGGCAATTACTTCTCCCCCCCCATACACAAAACCTTTACTGGTTTGCTGGTTTCGTTACAGGTGAGTTGGCTTGTACCCATATGCTTGTCGCATACTCACCGCGATGTAAAGGTACTTCAAATCATCTGGTTTGGAATGATATGTCGTGTTGCATATCGCGTCGTGACTGGTCAGGGAGCATCGGACGACCGCAGCGATGAAGAAGAAGGGTAAGTGTGTCGTGAATGCATGCCAGTTGAGGCTAATTCTCCATAGGAGAACCGATGAAGGGAAGGAAGAGTGATCACGTATTTTTGGTAGACTATCTTACATATCTCGCAATTAATCGCCAGAGGCTTCTATAGCCTTTGCATACCTAGACGCGCAATTTTTATACCATAATTTCAAGTTGCTCGTTTGCTTGTGTACCGTAGTTGCTAGTCCTAGTTAAGGTCCAAGAGGGGTGTTTCCTTTTCTAGAAACCGTCGCTTCCTGTGGCTCACTCGCCCAGTCCCGCAGCGAAACTAACCTTGTTTTTGATCGACCTTCCTTACTTCCGTCATCTGCGCTGAATGCAATGATGAGTTTCATGTCTTTCTTCGGGGGCAGGCGGGACTCCAAGCAAACCGCTCGTGATGCTATTGTGTTATTGAGAGAACAGCTTCAGATGATAGAGAAGAAGGAAGACTATCTGCAGAAGAAGATAGACGAGGAATTGAAGAAGGCAAAGGCAAACGCTGTATCGAATAAATCCGGTATGCCATCCGTAATAGACGTTCGTACCTACCGAATGACCTCCGCGTAACGCCCAGTTGCGACTCAGGCGTTGCGCAGAAAGAAGCAGAGCGAAGCAGAAATGGAACGGTTGAATGGCCAGCGTCTGCAGCTGGAACAGCAGATCCACACACTAGAGTCTGCGAACCTCAATCTCGAGACGATGCAAGCCATGAAGAAGGCTTCCGATGCACTGGAGCAGATTCATGGGCGTATGTGAGTGTGGTTTTGGTTTCATTCGTCGCCCGAGTTGATGACGTCCACTCAGGAAAATGAATGACGTGGATGCTACGATGGCGAGGATTGCTGAGCAACGCGAAATAGCCAACGAAGTTGCAGAGGCAATATCTGCGCCAATCGATCTAACGGACGAGGTAATTTATCGCCTTTGGACAAGTACCACAAGCATTCATGACCCTCCGCAGGACGAACTACGAGATGAACTTGCTGAGCTTGAGCAAGCACAATTAGATGAGCGTCTGGCGGGTGCGGAACATGTTCCCGTACACATTCCTTCGGGCGCACGAGAAGCGCGTAAGTACCAAAAAGTTCCATGCCTCATGATCAGATCATTCACCGCCGTAATGACGACAGCCAAACAAATTGCGGTCGAGGACGACGAGGAAGCACAGCTGAAGGAGTTGCAGGCTGCCTTGACGATGTAGCACCGCGGTAATGTCGCATCATACTCTCCGGATCGGGATAGCATGTTTTATGATCTACTACCCATATCCCGTCACCTCCAATTAATAATGTTGCACACTTTTGTGCTCATCGCTGACTTTGAGACGAAGTGGGTAGTGTACAGGATAATCAATATTAAATTATGCAGCGACGGTCACTAGACTATGAGTGCAATGGGGAATGCCAGTGCATGCAAGAGAATGTGGAAAGATGCGAATGATGAGGGTGCTATGCGATCTTTGATAACTAGGCGGTGAGACTCAAAACATCAAGCAGTCATGAGGAAAAACCACGTAGTCCTAGAACTCTACGTACGTCAGAGGTAAAGCGCAGGGAATCCAGGATTGGCAGCAAATCAAGGAGAGCTTCGTCGTGTGGGTCGTGGGTCCATCCCTCTATGGGTATACCGTTCGCTATCATAGATCAATTAAACGACAACCAAAGTCAGCGTTGCATACTGACCTTCGTTGACGCGATAACTAATTGGAGAATTGTCCACAAGGCAGACGCGCGAGAGATCTTTCTCGATGACAGACAGGTCCTTGGTATACGAGCCATTTGGAAGCAGCGTGCAGGACTGAAGAGACTCGATTGAAAGGATAGACTATGCCAAATTGGGACAACGCACCTCCCGAAAGAAACGGCGGGCAAGGATCCCACGTCCCGCGTCTAACCAGTCGATGACCGGATCCGCGTACTCTTGCATCGAGGCAGTGAACACGACCAGGGTGTACCATCCAGAAACCTACAATAGATCAACGTCACGCAAAAAAGGTTTCGGGAACAGAGGGCTACCTTGCGAAGAAAGTAATCCACAAAGGGACGCTTGTATACATGGTACAACGTACTCCGGCCACTGAGAACGACTTCAACTGTATGGCCCTTGTTGCGTCTTCCGAAACCGAGAAGACCGAACCCGCCAGACGACATGGACATGGGCTTTGAGGTCGAATGTATGAGAGTTTCGTCCAAGTCGAGCACGAGGGTCTTGGGAAGATGGAACGGCGTTTTGTGAGCCGGCAAAGGAGGTGTGGTCTCTCTGACAAGTTCGGCTGGTGGGGACGGGTGGGGATCATGTGCTGATATCGATAGAGATGCGGAACCTGGAACAGGTGATGGGGGAGGCGTAGGGAGAGAAGCCATCTTTGAATCGGGTTGAACTTTGCATACGGGATGGGATGGGACATCTAGAGGTTGTGGGTGGGTCAAGGGGGAAGAGGATGAATGCAGGGTTGCTGGTGGAACAGTACGGGCATCGTCGCTGTTCGCGTCTCGGGGGCCCTGATGATCGAGCTGGATGGGTGGAAGCTGGTTCCTGTTTCCGTCGATTTCTCCAGGTATCCAAGAGGCCCACGTAGCGCATATTGTGTTCCAAACGGTGACAAAGACGCGAACGAAGAAGAGACGTCTGAGAGTGCTCCTGAATCTGAGGGTTGGTTGTAATCTGATGTCTGGATCGGAGACGGATGGTTTTGGAAAAGGGATTGGGAGGAAACCTGAGGGAGAAGAGTAGGAACGTTTCGGATGGGCGGGGCGGGGGGGCAGAGCAGCGTCGGGAGGAGTTCGGTAGAGAGAGCTGCCGGCGTGGGAGCCACGACGTCTGAGGGATGGGCGGTGCTGGTCGATGGGGATGGAAGGCGGCGTGCGCGGGAAGACGAGCACATCGAGCTGACGGGAAAGCAACGCGAGCGAATTCATTGACCGAGAGCGACGTCGAGAACAAGGCTTATTATTATTATTATTATTATTATTATTATTATTATCCCACGTGATCACTTGAACCCTTCGTTCATCGCCCGTAGTAACACCCAGGATCGTACTCCTTTTTTTTTGAATACCAGTGCTAGATGACCTCTCTCACACCTCACCTTTACTTAGCGCCGCCCCAACGACGAGTTGAATCAAGACACTCACGACCCTGCAATGTCCCCACTGTTAATAAGCGACAGGCACACGGCTCGTTTCGACGGCGGACGCGGGAACGAATTGTTCAACATCACCACATATGATTGTGCCATGAGGAACACGCCTCAATCCGCAGTACCCCCGAAATGAACACGCCTGACACGTAGCGCGCTGCAATACCAGTACTGATGGCGATGATGAAGTCAAGGATCCCCATCCCATTCGAGCTGATCATATGATAAAATCATTCTTGCCTCCTATCTGAGCGTTTAATCATCCCTCAATAATCCCTCTTCAGATGGCTCGCGTTACTTCCGATCGAGCTTCTTACCTCGATAGCCAGAACGCCACAATCGCTGTGAAAGCGAACGGAGGTGCTGCCAACAAAAGTGTCACCGTGGGATTGTACCCCAGCGTGGTGGTCAGCGTTGGAAAGTAGGCATTGAAAGGCACCACCACGGTTTGTGCTGTCACCGCGAGAGCGAACAATCAAACTTTCCGGTCTGTCATAGCGAGGTATAATCCATGCGCCAGTCCCCGGTTTCTGTTTCTCCCTGGTCGCCAACGCCAACGTCTTCCTTCATACGCTTCAGCGCGAGTCGACGTTCCTCTTCCGTGAGCCAACGTGGTGTCTGGAAAATCTGGAAGGATAAATATGGCGCAAACTGCGACGAAACAAGTCAAGGCCCCTTCGATATAGAACAGCCATCTCGCATGTCATAGATTAGACGGGCATTCCCTCCGGCAACTCCGAGACAAATTTACCTCCACGCTGCGTGTCCGAGCACACCATTCATACCTTTTAAAATTCCGGAAGCAAGCAAGGCCCCAAACGCGTTACTTGTGATGTTTCCGCAGTATAACATCGGTATGCAGCCCCATTTCATCCCGCTTGTACCTACCACCAATATTTATGTTATTTCAATGTGATTAAAGTGGCAACCAACCCACCATTTGGAGAGTAGGAAGAGGGCACCAGGAAAAAACGCCGCTTCTACGAAACCAAGGAAAAATAGAGTCAGCAATGCACCAGTAAAGCTGTAGTACGCAGAATCCAAGTTGGGGCACTTCTCCGAATTTTACGTGGACGACCTACTTTGTCGTGACAGCCGTCAGAGCGGAGATGACGCCTCAAACGATCATACACCCAGGTAAGTCGAGGGACGGTTTTCCAATATAGTTCAAGAACATATTACTGGAACATTCTTCGTAGCACGCCCATTAAGTGAGGTACCTCACTTACCCATAATATGGCCCACGTATAGGATCGACAACAAGGTCGCGAACCGCTGGCAGATGAGGTGCAAGCCAGCCGTAAGCCCCCGTGCTCGTCACTGATCTACATAAGTAGGAACCTGTTCAGCCCCAGTGGTGACCAGTACGCACACCCAGCATGGTTTCTGTCGATCTGCCCCTCATTATCAGTTTGACGAACGAATGGTCAACGAATGTGAGTTTACGTAGTTCAGAATATAGATTACGATGAGGATGGACATTCGGAGGTCGAGTCTGCGCAAGTTCTTTGCGTGCCTCTTTTCCACCGAATTCGTCGTCTGCATCGTCGAAAGTGCATACACCACCCTTCGAATTTGAATCCTCTTCTTCGACGGGCGGGGCCTTCGAACCTGCGCGATGTGCGGACATGGCAAGCAAGAGGGAAAATGGAGGAAGCGTCCTTCTTTTCAACGTCCATCGCAGGTTGCGTAACGGTTAGATTGGGCTGGTCACAAGACTCGCTTGACAGGGCCTACTATCAACGTTCAACCGGTACGCCAATCTCCTGCCCCATATATGCACACCAAATACTAGGCTTCAAGAGCACGGCCCCACTGGATTGACGGTCTCCACGTGCATACGTCTCCTTCTGCATTGCTTGCGAGGTCCTGATACAGAAGTACGCCAGACACACGTTTTGATACGCGGTAAAAGCGCGGTCCGACCGAACCAGCCGACTACTGCATGTGTACTATCATGATAACTCTTCAGTATAAGATCCGAGAGGGTATACATCATGACCATCTTACAGCCCCGAATGACTTGTAGGATGTCTGAGGTAACCACATCCTACTTTCCAAACGCCAGTCAACTTTCTACTCCACTTGTCCTTTCGCAGGCCAGAAGTATGAAAAAAAAAAACTGGTTCCTGTTAGGACCTGTGGACGGCGTCGAAGATAAGATAAGGGGATATCAGTTATTGCCAGTGCAGTCGCTGCGAGCTGCTTGTGCATATTGGTCATATACTCGATGAACCGCGGACCGGCAAAGAGTCGCAGTATAGCAGATGTGGTGTGTGAACTGGTCTGGGGCCAGTGAGTACTGCAACACACGATTCGCGTAATGTCGCCAGTATAATCGGCAGGAATCTCCTTTGCATGGTCCTCTACCTTCTCTGATTTGTTCGGTTTTTTCCATCTCCTGGACTTCGACATGAATGCTGCGACCTTCAAATAGCTATGGCCCGAATACCTAGTACTGGTCATGGTCATACTTCTGGATAGCTCAACGCAACACGGAGCAGGTGCGTCCGTCAATTACCCTCGATCACAGCGGATAAAAGGTGCTGAGAGGTGTGCATAGTCATCTACATCGGAGAGCCCGGTCACGACAACGAGATCTAATTGTTTGTAGAGACACTTACATGATCGTACCTGTGGTCCCAATCGGCTTGAGTTCCTACCGTGAATTAGAATATCCATATCCACATCGTCTACTTGCAAATAGTGAACGGCATATCCGCCATGCGCCCGGCTTGTAGGATCTTCCAGACCGGCATTTCAAGTCAATCCAGTGCCAGAGAACTGGCCACCTCCTTCTGGGAACACGATAGCATCATGCAAAACGACTTCAGGATGGGAGTTCTTGGCGCTATAAGTGCGATGTCCATCTTTCCCTTTCTTCCACTCGGCGTTGGATGTGTTTGTGAGACCTGGAAGCTCACAACAGAGATCCACAGCTCGCGAAGGGGAGGGTCGCCTTTGGGACCGAGCTTGGTTATGGTGAACCCATGCCAAATGTATTTCATATGAATCATGACGAGCGTGTTGAGTGTTGGGACCGTCGTGCAACTGAACAAGGGGCTAAGATATATAGAGTATGCTTCTGGGTACCAAAAGGCTTAGAACACTTACCGTGTTAGTAACCGCCCATTTGCTTTGTGTACCAGAGCATTTACGTTCCCGCAGTCGCTTCACAACAACACTGAAATCAACCTCCTGCATCCTCAAGCTACTGATACTTCTGGCGATTTTCGACCAGATGGCAAATAGAACATATGAAAGTATTAGCTACTCTCAGCTACGTGAGTCTCTACTTTATGGCTCCCGACGGTTTTCAGTTTGACATGTTGAAAAATTATCTGCTCCCAGCTGTGGACTCAAGGGATCCTGAGGATGCCGCCGCATCGGAACTGGATGAAAACGTCTGTGAATCAGTATTACACTCGTCTCAAGAAGACCGGAAACTCGTCGAAAAGAGTCTCCTGAGGAAACTGGATATTCGAATGTCGATATTGGTGTTAATATATGTTTTCAACTATGTGAGTAGTCTCCATGTGTCTCTTGGTGAATTTCAGGTGGGGGATAATAGCTTTTATAGATTGATCGCAACAACGCCGCGTAAGTTGTTCCTCGGATGGCATCAAGTAATCCGAGAATGTTGTTCTCTCCTGCAAGTGCAGCGAGACTTCGTGGTTTTGAGGAAGATCTTCACTTGGAGGGACAGCAATTCAACGACATCTTGAGTGCATTATACGTGGGTCATACCATCATGCAAGTGCCTTCGTAAGCAACCATCATCGTTTGCTCTACAAGCAATCATTGTGTCTTGGGCTGACAGTAATATCTTTCTAAACTACATCGGGAGACCTTCCATATATCTCCCAGGATGCATGATGTTCTGGGGCATTATGTCTATTCTTACAGGTAACTTAACATTAACTACTATCTATTGCTACCTGGCTAAGCAATTGTTGTTCAGGCACGACAACCACGTAAATAAATCCTGCACTTCTATTCATTTTTTTTTCTGAGCCATTCTCTCGAAAGATATACTAGTGCTCTCTTTACAAGGTTCTTCATTGGATTTGTTGAAGCTGCGTTTTTTCCTGGCGCTCTATACCTTCTCTCCAGATGGCAAGGCCAATCTTGTTCCCTCATAATGTTACTGATTGTCGGACAGGTATAGACGTAGAGAGCTAGGGAAAAGGACTGCCCTTTTGTCATGCGGCATCATGATCAGCAATGCGTTCGGCCCCCTGATAGCATCTGCGATTCTTGATTCTATGGATGGTGTTTTAGGATATGCAGCGTGGAGGTAATCACACACTCAACCTTCCAGAGTTGTTTATGATGTATTCAATTGCGTTTTTGTAGGTGGCTATTCTACATCGAGGGGACGCTTACTGTATTTGTCGCTCTCAGCGCAATCTTCGTATTACCCGATTTCCCATCGTCACCCTCCCAATGGCTTACGCCTCAGGAACGTGCTCTGGCACAACTACGGATGGAGGAGGATAGTTTAGTTGATAAAGAGGTTAGGAAAGGGCAACTAACCGGGTTAATGCTAGCACTCTCAGACTGGAAAGTTTGGTGGCTCGCCATTGCACTGACAAGCATGGTTGTTTCACTGTCATTCAACGCTTTCTTCCCCACATTGACTGCGACCATGGGATATACCCCCACGATGACCCTTCTTCTGTGTTCACCGCCTTGGGCATTTGCTACACTCGTGGGATTCAAAACGTCGAGGTGATTCTGCACAGGCCTTTTGTCTTGGCGATCACTAACATTGTATAGACAGTCGGATTTGCATGGACAGCGCTTTCCCTACATTGTTATGTCCTTACTCTTGGGTATTCTTGGATTTTCCATGGCAATCCTCAGCATGAACGTAGTGATCCGTTACACGTCGTTGTGAGTGGCGTCCTCAACACACATTTTCTATCTTGTGATGTATCTTGAAAAGGTTTCTTATGGCCCAATCCTACGCCGGCTTCGTTGTCTTTTGGGCCTGGGTTAGTAATTCGATACCACAACCTACCTCTAAACGCGCTGTGGCTCTTGCTTTCATCAACACGTCGTCTTCGTTCGGTAATGTGATCGGCTCGTGAGCAAATCCCTGAGCCTTGTGTTCGCCACGTCTCACATCTCCGCAGCTATGTTTGGCCGTCTGCATGGGGTCCTTCATATGCAAAATCGTGTACAATCTGCATCGTAACAAGTGCCTTGTGCATCCTTATGTCGTGGGCCTTCAGGAACCACCTGAGCCACCTAAATCAGGAGCTAGAAGCAGAAGACGCCAAGCTGGATCGTCCCAAAGGATTCCGGTACTTGCTCTGAGTTGGTGTCGGACTTGGCTGTGCGGCCAAGTCTAAAATAAAGTATCTTCCCCTTACAAAAATTTCGTATCCTTCACATGCACGACGTACCGAGTTTTCAATCTAGCTAGGTTGTCTGGTACTAGGTTTAAGTTGATCGGTGAAATCTCGGAGGTTAGAACGAACGAGACCCTGGCAGGTGATCTGTTCGCACGATGAATATTTATAACCAAGCCCATGGTGTCTGAAACGACATCTCTTCTTCCCTTCAACGTTTTCTGACAATGAATACCATTATGACTATTGCATCGGGGTGGCAGTTTAGCCAAATCGGTGGAGGACAGGGTACATCCGATGGTGAATGGCTCTCGGTCTCAGAATTCCCTACGACGGTCCATGTTGAGCTTCTGAGATCCAAGAGAATTCCAGATCCAGTGAGCATGATGTTCTGACAGGTGTTCTGCAGGATGCAGTGCTGATCGTCTCTCTCTCAAGTTCCTTGGCTTGAATGAGTGGGAAGTGCAGTGTAATCACTGCTAATTTGTCCATCGCTCGCCACTAAGTCTTTCGATGCAACGACAGGGATCGGGGAGGCCGACTGGACATTCAAGAATACATTTACCGTCACCAAAAAGGAACTCACTGCGGCGAGCGTGGACCTTATTTTCGATGGCCTTGACACATTTGCTAGCGTCACGTTGGCAAGTCCTCTGAGCTCAATTCCGAAAGCATCTCTAACTTCTACTCGGATGGGATTTAGAATGGCCAACACATCATGGAGTGCGTTAGAATCTGTTTAACAGAGCCGACCATCGTTTCAAAACATCGTTTAGCACCGAGAATCAGTTCATCACCTACAGGACGCCGGTGAAGCCTCTCTTGAGAGTTGGCGCGAATGATCTGTTTATTACCTTTGTCAGTACATTCAAGAAGGTGAGACACTATTCTTATCCTACTCGAGCACTACTTACGACGTTCCAGGGCAGGGAACTGGAGAAAATCAATGGCAGATTTCACTTGTGGAACGGTGATTCCAGTCGCCTGCATGTGCGCAAGGCGCAATACAAGTATTTATTTTCAACCACTATTCTCTCAGCGAAACATTGACAGATTCGCTAGCTATGGTTGGGATTGGGGTCCAGTTTTGATGACCGTTGGTCCTTGGAAACCCGTCAAGCTCCACTCTTATGATGTTTATCTCGCGGATGTTGACGTCAGAAGCGTAGTTTCGGAAGCACTGGATGTGAAGATCTCTGTCGACTTCTTACTGTCGGACAACATTAACATTTCCAGTTCGGCGTCTATCACTCTGAAGCATCCCCAAGGAGACGTGGTTCGCACGGAAATCGTCCAGGTAGAGTTAGGAAGCGCTCATGCAGAGTTCGAATTCCCCAGTGGAGAGCTTCAACTATGGTACCCTGTTCATTACGGAAAGCAACCGCTTTATAGCATTGTAGTTATCGTTTCCGATGCCGTGAGTGTTGATGGTTCGGGCACCTGAGATAACTGACCCACACGTGCCTTAGACTGGACAGATTATTGATTCAAAGACGGAACGAGTCGCTTTCCGCCGCGTCCGCGTCGTTGAAGAGCCCTTTGCTGACATCGATCAACCAGGGAGGACTTTCCTATTTGAGGTCAACAACATCAGGATCTTCTGTGGCGGATCTAACTGGATACCTGCAGACTCATTCCTCACAACGTCAGTTATTTTCTGTCAGATTTTTATGTGGCTGATGGCTTGTAGGGTAACGACGGAGAAGTATCGCGCTTGGTTGCAACTCTTGATCGATGGGAACCAGAATATGATTCGAGTTTGGGGAGGCGGTATTTACGAAGCTGACATTTTTTATGACATCTGCGATGGTGGGTTCTTGAATTATACTATAATATTCCCGTGGACGGTTGATACAGCAGGAATTTCATAGAACTTGGCAGTAAGTTTCATCGCAACCTGAGGGGAGGTATAGTCTTATAGATTTTCACCAGTTCTCGTGTGGCAAGACTTCATGTTTGGGTGTGGTCAAGTGAGCTTGCTCAGGTTGTCATCCTGCTTAGAAATGACGCCAGCTTGTTTCAGTACCCGGCGTACGACGCCTTTCTAAGGCTCGTTGAGATTGAAGCAGAGCAAAACGTTAAAAGACTCCGCCATCATCCGTCGGTTGTAATTTTTGGTCAGTCTTCGTTCATTGCGATGCTGCGTTGGGCGGCGCCACTGAGAGCGGCAACATGACAGCTGGAAACAACGAGGATTACCAACTTGCGGAATCTATCAATATTGTTGACTATTCCGACGAAACCTCCGACTTTCGGAAAACGAAGTTTCCCGCGCGCTATATTTATGAGCGCACCTTACCTTCCATTGTCAGCAAGTTCTGTGATATCCACTATCACAGAAGCTCGCCATATAGTGCGCCTGGGACGGTCACTACAGATAAGACCCTCGGGGATTTACACCAATGTGAGTAATACTAGAGGTGCGCCGTGGCACACCTGATATTAATACCTTGATTAGGGAATGTCTGGCACGGCTCCCAAGAACCGTGGCAGAACTGGGACATACTGGCTGGACGATTTGTATCGGAATTTGGAATGTGGGCATTTTATTGACCCAGTGTGTCCGACATTGTCTCACCCCCTGACAGGCAGGGTTATCCAAACACCCGAACCATTGACCATTGGCTCGGTGGAGATCGGACTGAACGATATCCTCAATCTAGGTATGTTGGAGACAATGATCTTCGTGCTGAGTCTGACACGATCTCGGTAGAATGAACAATAACCATAACAAGGCAGCCGGGTTCGAACGGCGACTTGAGGTAACATCGTTATCATTGATATAATTGGGGCATGCCCCCTCGCTCACCGGGCCATCAATAGCTCTATCTCATTGAAAATTTCAAACATGCATTTGATATGGATAGGTGTGTTGCCCACAGCGCATCCCTTAGCGCATGCTGGGACTCAGCTCTCTCACAGCTACGTGTACTATACGCAAGTCATGCAAGCAGAGACTCTTGCGTCAGCGTACCGCTTGTGGAGACGCAACTGGCGTGGGAAAGGGAGGCAGTACACCAGCGGTGCCCTGGTGTGGCAGGTGAGTAATTCGAAGGCATCTTTCGATATGCTGCTACCCCTATTCAGATCAATGACTGCTGGCCAACGACATCGTGGGCAATCGTTGATTACTTCTTGCGGCCCAAACCTGCCTACTTCGCTATCGCGCGCGAATTGCGCCATTTCACGGTGGGCATGATGCGCAAGGAAAACAAGAGATTTTCCGACGAACTGTCAGCGGTGGATTTCAAAATCGAGACTATCTTGCAAGTTTGGGGTACGAACAGTACCCTAACAGAGAAAAACGCTCGCCTTGAGGTCACGTTGTTCGAGTTAAATTCCGACTGGACGCACCAATTTACGGAGGACATTGTATTGGAACCGAACTCGAGTACCGAACTGTACTCTGGTCCGCTTCCCGGTCAGCCCGTCCGCACCAAGTTGAGCCAGGTTCCTCGTGTAATCATTGCATCCGCTCGTCTACTTGACGAATCTGGAGTCATTCTGGGACGTTGCTCAAATTGGTACGTTAAGGTTGCTATGGTGTTTTTGGTTTATTGGTCTTGCAATATATCGTGACGTAGGCCGGAGCCTTTCAAATTTATCAAGTTCCCCGCTGTCAAAGATCTGGGGTTGGTTGTCCAGATAGGCGATGACGGCGAATCTGTGCATCTTTCCGCCAAGAAACCTATAAAAGGCATTGTTCTGGACGTGGAGGGCGAGGAGGTCAGATGGAGTGATCAGGCCATTGATCTTGTCCCAGGAGATCCTCAGGTCATTCGAGCTGCTGGGCTTAGTGGTAGAGGCGTCAAAGTCAGATTCCTGGGCGATGGTACAGCGTGAAAGCGATGCACAATGACGTATGATAAACTACTGAAGGTCGAACAGTCATAGATGATTGGTTCTTTACGTGTCCGGACGGCGCAGTGAATTGAAGGAAAGCACATTATTATTAACCACCAGGGAAGACACTATAGTTCGTAAGACAGCCAAAATCCCAGGGAACAAAAAGGCGGCGTAAATTTACAAACAGTACTGCGTAAGTACTGAAAAACAGGAATTGCAGGAAATTATTCGGACAGTCTAAATCTGATTTGGAGAGGGCATGTGCTAGGGAAAGAATGGACCTAAATACGGATAATGCAAGTCAACAGACGCACAGCAATGCAGGACAGCCCTTCTCTCAGAGGGTAGGATATTGCGGGGGCAGGGGTAACTCAACAGCATGTCTTGAGATAACTACGAGGAAACGTGTGACCGGGGAAGTATCACATAACGACACATTTGCTCGCTTCCGGCTGGTCGGTTTGACTATGTGGCGAACGTTTCTCGATCTCGGCGAGACAAAGTTCGAATACTTTCCCTAGAGGTGGTTTTCAGATGTGAATAGCAAACAACCATTGATGCATACGTACCGACATTAACGTTGTTCTTTGCACTGGTTTCCACCCAAGCAGCCTTATTCAACTTGGCAAGTTCTTCGCCTTCGTTGGGCTGGACCTGTCTGTTGTTTGGACTATAAGATAAACGGCGTCGACAATGTAGTTGATATAGCGAGGCATATGCCGCGCAGCAGATACAACCACATACCTGGATTGTAGATCAATCTTTGCGCCTACTATCACGCATGGTATGTCGTTCTTTCCGCAGAAATCGATAATCTTGTCATAGACGATCTTGACCATCTCAAACGACCTTCTGGATGTGACCGAGTACACTAGAACATAACCATGTATGCCGATGGCATGCTTCGAATTGAGAATCGAGTATTCGTCCTGATGGCAGAAAGCTTAGATGTAGTTGAGCGTGATTCAAGACGCGGTACCAACCTGACCAGCGGTGTCGATGATGTCACAATCATACTCGATGCCCTGGTAGACAACGCCTTTGGAGAAGGTGTTCTCGATGGTTGGATAATAAGCCTCTACAAAATGATTTTCTATAAACTGGATAACAAGGGAGGATTTCCCTGATGATCGTTGCGTGTGAGGTCAAGACGAAAGTGCGGAAGCTGCCTACCAACTGAGCGGGAGCCAAGAACAGCGATTTTTCTCTTCCTCATCGTGTTGGCAGCCATATCGGGAGGGAAAGAAGGAGGAAGGGAGGAAGGGACGAGCGACGAGAAGAAAAGAAAGGGAATACCGAAGGATGGCAGTGACGGTGTCTGGCCGAAAAATACGACTTGCGGCAACGCTCGTTTACCGAGCCGTTTCTGTAGTGGACACGACAGCAGGTGCCAGCGCTGCTCCGAGGCGAAAATAAGGTAGTCGTCGGTGCAGGCGAGTACTATGTAACGGTTGGGTAGGAGGAGAAGGCTATTATATACGAAGGAAATAGCTCCATTTTCAAGTATGCGGGGTCTCAACGCGGTGCCAGTCTGGATTGTCCACATCCACGCAACATCTTCAGGTACCCAACTCCCATCGATGGTCTCGGGCCACTCGCGAAGAGTAATACAGTGACTTCCATAACGTTGTTGGTGTCACCCCAGGTGTCTTGTGATGCAATACGTGGGAACTGGACAGGGTGTGGAGAAAGCCCGCTATCAAGCATCCACGTACCGCTCCTACGAGGACCGGGTTGTGATGAGACCAGATTTCACCATGTCTTTAGAAGCTGAGTGGTGTCCCGTGGTCTTCGCCAATCTCACCCGGCCCTGTTGGCACTCATGTGAAATCCGCGGGCGACTTCACCACATACTCGTAAATGCTAACTAAAGAGGGAACCAGGCGGACCGGGAAAACTAACACGTGGCCCCAGTACATCATACCAAAGGTTAACCGAATACAAATAGATCACAGGGCCACAAGGGTTGTACACCTCAGGCGGCTAAGCCAGAACCTTCGGTATCTATCCAGTTTATTATCGGGGCTGAAGCAAGGTACTGATATGGCTTTGCTGCTCTATGAATGGCGAGAATCTGTCATGTTCCACAAGTAGATTTTGATAATTATTATTACCTTATCTTGTCACATGACGGGGACTATCACGTGACATCACGCGTTCAAGTTGACTGAACGCGTCCAACTGCTTCAGAGTTCAAACGTTCATCACCTCTTCGGACCGAAAGCGATAGTTACAAATGTCCTCCACCTCCACCCCGAACGATTCTCCCGGTTGCGCTCCCATTCAACCCATGCATAATCCTTCCCAAGCAGCGCATATCGTCCTTCCGCAGGCACCTCTCGGGAATACGACGAATGGGTCTGTGGCTGCACCGGGGATGGGCATGAAAGCCCTCTTAGCCAAGAAGATGGCCAAGTCCAAGTATGTCAATGAATCAGTAGCTTGATGTGTATTAATCTGCTGACGATTGCCAGTAACCCCAAATTTGTCTCCCCAACTGATAGCATGGTTACTCCAGTCACTCAGAAACTCAACGCTGCTAGACAAGAGCGTTTCGCAAGGTGTGTGGCACCACCCAATCAAATGGTGTATGACTGATGAAACTAATCAGGGCTGCAAAACCAACGGCCAATCTCTTCTCAAACAAAGAGAGAGGGTACTCATCGGGCGAACAACAAAGCGAGAGTGATGTGGAACTACCCGACTTCAAGTCACAGACGGCAACGACACATGAAGACGCCAACCCGTTTGAATGATGAAGTAGTCAATGGATGGTTGATGAATTAATGTTCTGTAAGAGCTTGATGATACCCCCCATATCTGTCGTAGCATTAGACTGTCTCGCTGAATCTTCCGTCTGTACTAGAGTGTCCGTTTGCTGTATGCCTATGATTATTGTTCCCACGTGTTCCTCGTTCGTTGCATTGCTACACGTGCATCCGGTTCACTCTCAACCTGTCCTCTACTTCCTTCGGTTTCCCCTGTGAACATGGCCGACGAGCATATTGAACTAAACTTTAGTACGAATGTCTCTGCCCAAGAGATCGATGAGGTAGTCTCGCAGTTCAGGTTATTTAACAGACGACTTTCGCAACAGTCAGCGATCCCCGCGTTTCTACTGGGCTACACTCACGTTGCTTAGACAGAGGCAGAAGCTCTTCGGTGGGCTCCCAAAGATGACAGAAGCCGACCTAGTTGCCTCCGGTCATCAAGGTGAGCCCGTGTTGACACTAGCATTACCGGGCTCGTGGACATGTCACTCTTAGATGACGTTTGCCCGATATGTTTCAACACTTTTCTTGCTACTCTAGCTGAAGAAGAGGTTGCCCACGCGATGGACTCCCCTGCTCATCCTGTCGATGAACTGGGAGTCACAAGGCTGCAGAACACTTGCGGCCATATATTCTGTCGCAAAGAGTTGCGTGCGGTCTAGTTCTCCTGCCTGACAAACATGCTCATCCACACCCAGCATAATGAAGTGGATCACGGAGGGGGTCGGTCATCTTCACCTTTTTCGGACTGTTCTTTAACTCTGCTGGCAGCATGATTCTTGTCCAAGTTGTCGACGTCCACTAGTCGCGGATGAGGAACGACGGGAGGGTGGTGTTCTTCAGCCTGGAGACGGCTGGCTACGGCCCTGGCTTGTTGATTCCCATCTGGTGGCGAGGGATGCTGGTTCGCCTGTCCAACTGCCAACTCTGTCGATCAATTCTCTCCATGGGCTCGGTGGCATAGTAGAGAACAACCATTATCAGTTTTCTGGCATGTACTCTTGATGTTGCATCAGCCATGATTATAATCAAGCGTGCCCTTCTTGCGAGTCCCCACATATCTATTCTGTTTTCGGGGCAAACAGAAACACTGTTTGTGTATAAGGGGGCACGATACGAGTCATAACCAGTAGTGTAAATCGAATGTCCGAGAAGGTGGGATGTGGACGCTGTTTATCAACGAAGGTAGATGAAAGCTGTCTCGAGTCCATGTAAAGAAAAGCGCATATTTGAACGAAGTGTCCAATCCTCTAGTTCCTCCTGCAGCATCTGAAAAAGTTACGTTTGAACCAATACCACAAACACTACATCACTTCATCAGCAAGTATCAAACCCAACGACAGAGAACTTACTCCAGTAAACCGCACGGCGGCAAGCAGGAATGTGGAATACAAGATTACGGCGAAGTAAATGTTCTGCTTGGATCGCAGATCTTGTTGGTCCTGAACAGCATTCTGTGGGGTATCAAGACCATTGATATTTTCGATCGCAACTGCCAGTCCAGCGTTAGTGAGCATCCAGAATGCAACAAGTCTCGTGCGGAAAGTCTTGTTCTGATCATCCATTGTGGGCTTTTCGATGACCTCATTGACTTCGATCTTAGTCACGGCACGCGTTACAGTTTCTTTGAATGCAGCGTCGACATCCTCTTGAATCCGATGCGTGTCCTCAATAACAGGAGCATCAGCATCCTTGCTTTTCGACGAGGAGACTGATGGAAGAGCTTCAGCCTTGTCACTGCCCTTGGTGCCCCAAGAGACCTATGAAGCAGGTCAGACATGCGTTTATGCATGCTTCAGTAAACTCACATCATGCAAGTTACAGAAAGCGTAAACATTGAGGATATTCGTGAAACTGGGTGCTATGCACAGATATTGGAAGAAACTGGAGAACATGTGCCAAGGGTCTCGCTGTAATGCTAGTTCACGCAGGGGTTTCATCGCAGTAGGTGAGAAACTTACGTAGAGGAAAGACGCAATGAAGTAAATCCCTGAAGACATAATGAAATAAGTCAGAGAATCGATTCCACAATTGCAACTTACCGAATGTCGAAACCATTGCAGCAATCAATGCACCGACCGGCGGAGTGAAGAATGTCAAGATGACTTCGGTAGCAGTCTTATTCTTCAGTTCGTTGGGTATGTTCTAAGGGAAAACAGATCAGTCGGTTACGAAACAGAGAGACTGCATACTTACTGCGAACGCCTTGATTGTTAGCCAGAATGAACATATAAGCAAGTAAACAGCCAAAAAGGCATAGACCCTGTAAGAGATGAGCCAAGAAATGGTACATGCAATACATAACCAACCAAAGAGTGATGGCATAAGCAGTTCGTTCACCTTTGGGTCTGTTTCCTAGAGCAAGGACGAACTATACAAGGATATATTAGTCACGAACCCATACCATCGTCAGATGACTTACTTGTAGCGCGAGGAAAGCCAGGTATATCCACTTGAAAGCCAGGTTCACCCAATGAGTCTGAACAACTCGTTAGTACCACAAAGCACTCGCATAACGAACTGCATACGATATCGGCAGTCCCGAAAATGATGATGTTTTGCGAAGGGAGCAGGTCGATAATAATGCTGAATGTCAACCAGATGTTGGCCAAAGCAAACCACGAGAAAATTAACGAAAAGATGTTGTACTAAAAAGAGCGGTTAGCTAAACTGGACAGCCACACAAAGATGCGACATACCAAAGCTTGGATGTGGAAAAAGAACATTCTGATGATCCCATGACCCGAACGATAGAGTTGGAAGAAGTTCACCAGGGCATACTACAAAGATTTAGTATCGAAAAGCATAGGCTGTCAAACCGGTCACTCACCACTGAGGCGGCAAAGGAACCGTTCAGCCAACGGCGACGTTGACCGATTAGTTCAACAGCAGTTTCTGGGACATCCGTCTCTGCTTTCGATGGCTTGACGTAGGTCAAAGTCCAGCGGTCTCCGGCTTTGGCAACCAATTCAAAACACAGGATACGATCTTCGGCCAAGAACATGTTTTTGGTGAAGATGTTCATGCCATAGATACCTTTCGCGCCAAGACGATCAGCGAGTGAGTGATCACCATGGAAATATTGTTCAAGAGGACGTCCAAGGATGGCGCGATACCGGTATGCAGAGAAGGCACCAGGAAGAACCGACACATAGCCAAAACTACTTTCAAGGGGTTTATCTATCGGACTATCAGATTTGTGCATAAAGTGAAGTGACAGAATTACCAAGAATGTTGGACATCTTATACTCGAAATTTTGTGCTGCGACCAAGGGGTTCAGAAGCTTCTTTCCCCCTTCAATCATAGCGTGAATTTCGCCACAACACCCTCCTAAGTGAGCGTCATTGTAGAAGGCCTCCCATAAGTAATAGATAGATTTGTGCCCTGGTTTCGTGCCGGCATCGAGAAGGACACAGATCTCGGGCTAAAAGATGGATCAGTACACATATGAAGTATCCATCGTACAAGACCTTGTACCTTCAGCATGCGTCCAATAGCATTGAAGAGCCAGCGATGAGAGTTGATCTTCTTTTGATTCTTGGCTTTCAAGACAAGGATGATTTGCACCGGGACCAAGTTATTGGGATCGTTCTCATGGGGGAGAACCAACTGAGGTGTAGGGTCCACGGAAAGTTGGGTGGTATACTGCAACGCGGTGTGTTAAGTAATTGTCGTTCTACTTGAGAACGGCTAACCTCGAAAATGTGGGCTACGGTATCCTTTCCGTCCACTTGCTTCTTCATAACACCATCTTGATAAACACCCACAGTGGCCAGGATATCGAGAACGCTCTTGTCCATTGGCTCCAGACCATCGACGATGAGGGCGACTACAATCCTTTGCCAACCTGGCATGCCCTCCTCGGCAGCTCGCCGCCAGTATTTGGACTGCTTTGTTTTGCAGATATCACGAATGTTCAGCATGACACCGTGGAGAGTACGGGCATAAAGTGTTTTGTCTTCATTGTAAGACGTGACAGCAATAAGCATTTCGGTTTGACGGTTGTAGAGCTTAGGTCGTAACGACCATCCATCGCCTTCACTGAAGTCGTCTGGATCGACCGTAGCAGCACTGTATCGCATGTGTCTGATTGTGGCGTCAGTACTTGACGAAACTTCTGAAAACAGGAGAAACGTACGAAAATTCCGTCGTACTGGTCATTGCATATTTAGCCTCGATTGCGCTGTGGACTGGCGTAGGAACTGGGTATTCGGTGATAAAGTTTCCCTTGGTAAGCTTGACCTTGCGCGTGACGCCCCGTTTGATGGTCTGGCGACGCCTCCAGGCGGTTTCGACACCGTTGGTGGACTGAGACATCGCTGAAGTTGGGCGAGGGAAGGGATCTCCATATGCAGAAGGATCAACGGGGCTGTAAGAATTAGATGAGCAGGACGAACTGGCTCCACAAGTCACGGGATGTGACTTACCCAGGAGGGTAATAACCAGCATTGTAGCTCTCACCTCCAGTCAATGGGAGTTTTTCAGCGTAGTCGTCGTCAGCATAGCCTGCACCACCAAACTCGCGAGGGAGATTGGCAGCGCTCTCGAAAGGAGAGTTTGCGGCACTGTCGTATGTCCTCGCTGGAGGCTCTTGGAAATGGGTTTGGCGGGGGCGATCCGCGAACGGATCGCCGTAGTGCTCGCCCTGCGACGGAGAGGACATAAGAGGTAGGTGGGGTAAGTAGAAAAGTTTTAGTAGCGCCCAACGACGGTGGAAATGGATGGCAAAGAGAGGGTGGTCGTCGTCGAAGGGTTGTGAAGAAGGAAGACCTTTGAACAAACAACGGTTTTGTGCAGCCCAAATGGAAACGGGCGGTGAAATGCTGCACCGCCTTCATCCGGACCTCTGACACCCTTCTGCCACTACACGTTCGCGAACAAGGGCACGTTGCACTTTGACATTCTTCGTTCGCGCCCATTCGCGTCCCCTAAGCCCCTATGGAATGTCTGAACCGAAGTCCTCCTACTTTGGCCTCACGTTTTACTACCCATCTACAGTTTTACGTCCCAAGACCCCGGCGATATTACTGCCAATGTCAATGAGCCGCAGTTGGCACCGGTTCCGGCATGCTTTGGCGTATCGCCGCAGTAGTCGGCGATGTGGCCTCACCCCTTGCCATCAAACATTGGTATATTACATAGCGAAATTATTGAACCGGGCACCATAGAACTTATAGCAGTCTGGAATCTGAATGTTTCCAACTCCGTAAAACGCAGCTGCAGCCCACATTCCCCACGAATATTGGCAAGATCGGCCACTTGATGCCCAGTTTCAAATTGTCTGCTGGCGACTCGTCCCACTTGACATTTTGATTACCGAGTGAGCAGACCGGCACCGCAATGACGAAAAAAGGAGCTGCAGTCTGGAAGTGGTGACCAAGGTGACGACTGGTGCTAGATTCTATACCTGTGCTCGTCGCACCTGCCTACGAATTTCTGGTCGTGGACGAACAACAGTCCAATCTCAAGACGGAGGTGTTCTCACCTAACGATATGCGACTCCCTTCTCTGGTGCTTTGTCTGCATAAAGAATAAGACATCACGTTGGCATTGTCAACGAATATTACTATTGTAATTGACTGAGTCAGAACGCAGTATGGAAAGTCGTTTAATCAGTTCGAAGTCCATATAATGCAATACAGCGATGTTCAAATGCTTTCACCATGAGTTTTGAAACCTGTTCAAAAAACATCACAGAAACAGCGGCATGCATTGGGTTTGCAAAGGCAAAGGCAAGATCCAGAGCGACCAATGTTGGCCCTTCATCAAGTGGAGTTGGAGAAGACGGGCTCTTTTCAGAAATATCTTGTGAGAGTGGCATGGAAAACCGAGGGGATACAGGATGCAACCGCCAAGCAGTGGTCAGAGTGCTGAACAACGGACTTGAACATGAAGCTACTGCCTGCCATACCAAAGCGTAAGCAGTCTTTGAAACAGGGGAGATGCGAGAAGTACAAGCAAAATGGTTATACCTCAACAAAGTGATCCGGTTTGCATGTCACGGTGCTGATGTAGCTTTCTTTGAATGCGAGGAAACCCACTGTCAGCTCGGCTTGCATCATAGTCACACCGTCCTGCCTCGTCTTGCTCTGAAGGACTCTTGAACCAGTACAGTACGGCACGAAATTTGAATATGATCCTACGTCCGCAATGATTTTGTACAGTTCACTGCGCCTGTATCTGCGTGAATTTGCGTGGGTGAACTACAGAAAATTAATAAATAACAACGTACGGAAGGATTTTCCGTTCCTGATAGCTCTGGGTTCCCGGCTCGTCGTACGCAAGGGATTCCATGGAGGAAAGTTTGGTGAAGTTAAAGAAGGCTCTCCGTCGTTGTACATGGCGAGTTGTTGGTGGAATGTGTTGAAAGGGTCTCAGCATTTCGTTGGGTGGTCCAGTTCGAACAAGTTACCTCCCAAATTTGGATCCCATTTATGATACAGCCCCTCCCCGTCACAGAAGTCCAAGTGCTGGGATATGTTAACACACTGTACTATAAATGCGCTGGTAGAAATGAGATCTCAGATGAGCGGATAATGGTAAATTGAACGAAAGTAATAATCAGCACTACTGGACATAACATCAAAAGGTTAGTAAATAGAAATTAGACATAGGAGTTTCCGGTGGTCATCTCCGTCCACACTGGACTTCTCAGATCCAGGAACCTGATCATGGCAAAGAGCCGTCAAAAGTGACTGTAGCCATTGTCGGCGGCAGGCTGACGTAGAGCACCATCGCGTAGGGCAGGGATGTGTGGTTGATTGAAAGCTGGGTGAAATCACATTCACTTGAATGTACTTCACATTTTAAGGACCAACATATCTCTTTGCACGGCGTAAGTATGAGAGGCGATAGAAACATACTTATGCAGCAAACTCTGTATTCTCGGTACAATCTCTTGCAATCTGAAATAGTCTGATTAATGCCAGTCCAAATAGTACACGAAGCTCTCACGTGTCCTTCATGTCCACATTTGTAGCAGGTTTTATTCTTGTTCGGTCCTGAAGTAGGTATCCCGTCCGCAAAAGTTGTACCTGGAGCAGCGAGACAGTCCCTTGGAAAGTATCATCAAGTCAACGTCCCAACAACCGTAATACCGAGTGATGTCCACCTAGCCATATGGTTCGGACCTCCGCAGCGATAACACTTGATTGGAGGCAAAGTTGATGTATTCAAACCACGTCCTGGGGGCGGCATACGAGGTGCAAATCCTACGCCCGCTATCCCCGTTGCTCCACTAGGACAAACCCGGGCGATATGGCCAAAACGACCGCAGTTCTGGGGAGATCAGTATGCGGTACGCGGTTGGGACGATTCAAGGTTCACTCACGTAGCATTTCTGGGTTCCGCCCTGGACTCTCAAATTGGGGCATTCGGCTTGGATGTGTCCTACTCCGCCACAGGAATAGCATTGCTTGGCTGCGACAGTTCGGGGTGATGGACAAGCTGAAGACTCGTGTCCTGGCTGACGGCAGTTGTAACAGAGACGTTGCTCCGAGGAGCAGTTCTCAGCAATATGGCCCACTGTGTGTTATTACCACAAAATGAGAAACACCTTGCAACAGTATGCACTCACAATTTCCACATTTGAAACACCCCTTCCGCGAAAACTGGTAAGCCATATCTAGAGATCCTGACCGGCCTGACGTCTAGACACACATTAACATCTCGGCAATGACGGGGAAGAGAGATGGCACTCGCAACGGACCTCTTCTTCCCACTTCCAACTGACCACTTAACCACTCTTCCCACCTACGTTTGACGAGGACGAAGATGTTGATGGATTGGCTTCAGCCCGCCAATGGTGATTGGGTTCACAATTTCACCTGCCCTAAATCAAGGTCCCTGTGGCGTTCGTTGGTATGAAATGACCCCTGCCACTGGTCGTGCGGGATGTCGCCGTGTTTTCAGCCTTGCTCAGGCTAGAGTGCTCTCACCGTCTGGAACTTCATTCTGGCTAAAATCATTATGTGCCATTTCCGCTGCATTTCCGAACCAATCTTATTTTGGCGCCCAACTTTAGTGAGTATCGGGGCAGGTACTCTGTCTTATCGCTAGCAGTTCATTCATGAGTGCTTCATGCTGCACCACCACTTTTCTGATCTGACACGACATTTCGGTGCCCTTATAAAGAAAATGTCGTAGAAGCCTTCTGTCTCTGGGGCCCACAATCCCCCCCGAGGATCGTCGTCATGCAGGTAACGTATGCGTACGCCTTACCATACTGGCACTGACTTGGAGTCGAATGAACCATAGGTCCTGCCTCTCAGCGGGGAGCCGACCTTAGCGCGCTCGTCCATCGCGCTTCTTGTGAGGGTGCCGAGCGGCCTCTCGTTAGGTCTATATCTGTCACTCACTTTGTCCCGCTGTGTCCTTACGACGCGTCACAGAACATGTTCTTTCGTGGATGCCGTTCTACGTCCTCGCAACAAGTGTCGTAACGAGCGACCTAAGCACGGCTCAACGTATGGAAGGAGGAGACTGTGCGCAATGATCCTTGGGCGTTGCTATTCTCCCCGTGCGGATTACAAGCAATGTGTTCGTATGAGACATGCAGACTGCTTGGTAGTGCTTATTTAGCTTGCCCGGCGGCGTGGCTCACCGACTGTATATGTTTCTCTCCTTGTTTATTGTACACTGCTAGGCAGCTCCGAGTAGCACGACGTATGTCGGGTTTCTATGGAACAAATTATTATATTACCTTGCTTGCAAGGTCTATGGATGGTCGAAATTCGTCCCACTTTCCGTAGTCCGGGTCACGTGCTGCAGTTGATCACGTGCAACTGAGAACTGTCGTTCGACGGGGTCATAATTCGTCCCATTTTCTGTAGTCCCGGTCCGAACCAGTTCCGGTTGGAACTCCACTTCCCACGCCCATTGCAGGCACATCGACAAAACGCATCATGGCGAGACAGGACCACCATCACAAC
>JBBPOF010000086.1:0-51802 GCA_038091315.1 Porphyrellus cyaneotinctus | reverse complement strand
CAACTGGAAGATGGTCAACAAATCGCAACATGGGAAACGGCAAGAGTCCTGTGCCTTGCCGTGTCGAACGAGGGGAAATACATCGCAGCCGGGACAGGCAACGGCGAGGTGGTTGTATGGAATGCAAACACGTACAAACAAGTGTTCCAGCGCGCGCAGGATTCCCACACTATCAACGGCGTCGATTTCTCACTCGACGCAACTCGACTCCTCGTGGCATCCGACAACGACAAGGCATTTGTCTTGGATATCGAGAGCCACAAACGAATACTCACACTCGACCATGAAACACATGTGTTGGCAGCACAATACTCGCTGCGGAATGATAAAATTGCCACTGCCACAGCAAACTCTGTTCGAGTCTACGACAACAACGATGGAAGTCTGCTTGTCGATATCCCGGTCAAAATAACGTCTTTGTACAACCCTGGTCTCCTCTGGTCCAATGACCACCTGCTTGTCGTGTCCAATGACAAAATTAAACAGATTGAAGTGACCGCAGGATCAACGGTCTCAGAATTCACAGTTCCCAAGAGCGACATCTATACAGGCATTGTCCTACCCAAGCATAAGGAATTCGTTGCGTACTATGTTGACCGCACTGTCACATTCTGGGACTTGTCGAAACACACTCAACTTGGTCTCATCGAACACTCTGCAGACATAGAGGCGATTGCACTTTCTCCGGATGACCAATCCATCGCCATTGGTGGCAACAGGAAAATCGTCATCAAAAGTCTGGCCTATATCGATGCAAGTACCATGTATTGTCTAACCCTTGCCCATTGGAATAAACTCTTCTAGGCATCTGACCAAAAGCAACAAGATGAATACCCTTCGTCATCGGGAGACCACGACCGTCCTGACTCCATTCTGCACGCCCTCCAGGAAGAACTTGGTAAAGCTGGTACGGTCGCATCCAAGCAGAGTGAGGACGATGCAAGCAACCTCAACGTATGTGTGTATTTTCGTTTTCGAGGCGAGTTCTGACCATCGCATAGGTCGAGCTGCCGTCCGGTCAACCCGCGCAAAGTCAGTTTGACTACGACGAGGTCAGTGATCACGTTGTCCTTTCCGCTTTTGTATTGACACTGCTCGAGGCACCATCCTCGGTACACTCCACCCACAACGATGAACCGCCACTCGACCCATCCCACGTAGTGTCACAGCCATCGGGCGTCGGACCATTGGCTGCCACTTCAACGGCCCTATCAGAGAAACGCGTCGATGCCAGCAAGTCATCTTGGCGCCTTTCGACGTTCAAAAATCGGTTACAGAAGGGCATAGCTCCGGCCGTGGATCATTCCGAACAATTTACCAGAAAGTCCCATCACCCCGATCCCGCCGCTTCTCAATCTCATTCCCACTCACCTGCAAGAATGAACGAGGGGCATTCAGCAATAACCGAGGGTAGACGCCAGCGGGTGAGTGCTCTTCATGGACGAATGTGATGATCCTTACACATCGTCCTAGCGAACGGTCTGGACTTCAACTCGGCCACCAAAGGTTCGTCTTCCTGTGGGTTTCTTTGTAGCCATTCTCACACATTGCAGCGTAAATCGGACAAGGATGTGGTCACCCCTTCAACCAAGGACACTTCCAAGGACGCTTCAAAGGATGCCTCCCACAGTGGACAAGACACTGCGAATTCAAAGGGTGATCCCGCCTGCAGCAGACGAGATGCTAGGGAAGATGCGTCTCGCAATGGACATGTTGTTACAGATCGAGGGGAAGCAGGCCCAGTGCGTCTTTTTCTAGTGATGACGTTTGCAACAACTCATTTCCTATTGCATAGTCACGACAAGTAAACGACGAATCTGAACCTTCAATTGGGAGCGTCCGTGTAACGGTACGCATACTTTTGTTTTGACTTGGACACTCGGATTCATGGTCGGTCAGCGTCGGCCAGGAAAGTTCACCGTCTCGCTCACGTTGCCCGGATGGATGTTGTGCTGTGGGCCGTGTGCCAAGAATGGAACACATTGATCACGAAAAACAGAATACCAGCACGCACGAGTTTGGACAGAATCTCATATGTTGTCTGCTCTCATGCATCTCATAACCTCGGACATCGCATAATTATCCTGACCATGAGCGTACCCGCGAGAGACAATGACGCTGCAACTCCAACGACGGACTAGACTATGTCGTCAGAAAATAGATAGGTCACGGTGGATCGTCGTCCCTTTGATGGGAAACAGCTCGTGCTGTATGACACGAGCATCGATGCGGAAACGCAGGGAGCAAGCAGAAGATATAGTCGCCTTTGACAAGTACACGAGGTCCGACGTGGCCCAGGATTGTCTATGTACTGGCGAAGATGGTGGGTCCACTGGCACCATGATGGTACTTATGGGCACGTTACATCACCGACGACAGGATGCTCTTGGAAATTCGAGTGGATTCAGAGACTGGCGCGCCGTGCGGGACAGATGTTCCTGGGTTGGTATCAAAGGACGACAACGACGACGATGAGTTCCTTGAACTCGACGGCGGACAGAAACTGTTGGGACGTTCACGATGCCGGGGCTATCCTCGATATTCGAGATGCGAACCCCCGTATCCCGAGTTCGGCGTTGCACGGGTATGTTCTGATCAATAAAAGGATCGTGCCGTGGCTCATCGACCCCTAGATTGCAACACGGTCTCGGATGAGCTCCGCAAGGAAAGTTGGCAGAAATAAAATTGTCCTAACGAATGCGCATGTTATCGTTCTCCGAGACTTCGCCGACGAGTTCAAGTTCTACCAAGTCGTGCAGGCCTCCAGTGACCATCACAATCAGATGATCCGCATCCTCTTGACAATGGGAAGAGAGTGTGCTCCGTTCCTCCCACGAGGGAGTATTCACATCGACAAGATGATCTTTACCGTTATACGAAATTCCGTCGTTGACCCACTACTGTGGCCATCACCGTGAAGTTCTTGGCTCGACACTGGAAGTGGGATGGTCTGAAGCTCTCCCAGGATGCTGTACAGCCGATTTTCGTTAGTATCGTCGCTCAAAGTACAACCTTATGGTTACGCGAGGCGCTCCTTTGCGCGTAATTGTAGTACCGAGAACTTGGAGGATGTGACAAGAATCAAGGTCCTAGTATTGTCGACTTCGAATAGGTTCACTACCCGCCATATTCGTAGAGTAAACAACAACAAACACCTGCATCCTCGCGCTCGTTGTCTGCCATGGCCCGTGTACACCGCTTCGTCTTCTACGCCTCCGCTTTCCTCCTCGTCTACCTCATCGCCTTCTTCACCGTTCTTCCCATCCCATTCCTCGACCCAGACACCGTCACCCAACTCTTGTCCGTCGTGCGTATCCGTACCCAGTCTGCTGCGCCAGCTCACCTCCAAATCGATACTAGATCCCGTGGTGGCTCCTGGTGTCATTCGGCGCCTACTCGCTGGCATCCCTCGGTTGGGGCCTATTCACGTTTCGAGACTGTCCGGATGCCTATCACGAGTTGCTCCAGGTGAGCTCTAACCTTGGTTTACCTCGCAGGCTCGTCCATATGGTTGCAGGAAGTCAACGACGCCAAGAACGATCTCAGAGAAAAGGGTGTCACTGTGGACTAGCTCGGTTGTATATCTTGCCTTGCCTCGCCCCGCATGGCCGGTCACCCAGTAGTACTCCCCTCCTACATGCCATGGTCACAACAATACATTACGAGTCATACCGTACCAACACAACTTCATCACATAGTGCTTCCATCTGACCATCTAATACACTGCAGTCACTCAATCTTGACAATAACTTTGCCCGTCACTGGACCTGTCATCAACCTATCATATGCATCCAATGCTGATCCAAATTCATATATCGAATCCACGTAGGGTCGGAGTGTACCTGTTTTCCAGAGTGTTAGAAAGTCAACGACCCTTTCCAACGTCAGGGAACCCACCTCGTTCAATCAACGTACACAGCGTCTTCATATCTTTCTCATTATTCTTTACATTAACGAGCCTACCCAGTTGGAAAAAAAAAGTCACAGTCAGTATCCGTCACGGAACCCACCCAGCCATCCAACTCACTTCCACGGTGTTGGTACACCCCCAAAAAACGACGGCCACAGCAATGGACCGGCCCATCGTCCAAACAGAGCACACCATCCACGTTCGTCAGGCCATGGTCCCGTCGTCGCATACATACCTCCTTTTTTCACATATTCGCCCGATTTGACGTACAACGCCGCGTCCAACGATCCCGCTGCGTCCAACACCATGCCAAACTTTGGTTCGCGGGGGCTCTCAGTGAGCTGTTCGGCGAGCGGTCGAGCCTTGTAATCGAAAAAGGTATCTGCGCCGAGCTTGCGCACGAATGATTCGTTTCGCGCCGAGGCGGAAGTGGTTACATGGAGCGAGAGGGATTTGGCGAGTTGGATGGCGTAGATGCCTACGGACGTAGACCCGCCGTTGATAAAGATCGACTCTGGGGTGGAGGGGGTATGGTCGAGCGCACGTGCAGGATCGTACCCGCCCAGACGAAGAGCTTGGACCGCAGTCAGACCAGTGAGTGGCAGAGCCGCCGCTTCTTCCCAAGTCAGTTTGGCAGGTTTGAGCGTGACATGGTCCTTGGGTAGGGTGACGTATTGCGCGAGTGCACCTTGACGGGAGCTAAACTGGAGGGCTGTCACGACGGAGTAAGCGTTGTCAAGGAAATAGGGGCATGCAAGATGAGACGTACGAATGGCAATGAATCCGATGATGTCGTCTCCGTTGGAAAACGACGTGCCATTGGCGTCGACGATCACGCCCGCGAGGTCGTGTTCTGCGGGGTGCGGTCGCTTCGTCAAAGCATTGGGAAATGTACCCATGATTTTCCACCCTCTGGAATGGACAGAGAGACTCCATGTCATAACGCAAAAGAAAAGACAATGAGGTACGCACACCGGGTTGAGCGCCGCAGCGTGTACCCTCACGAGCACCTCCCCCCGCTTCGGCTTTGGGACGGGCACGTCTGTCTTGAACGCCAACGCATCCCGGGGTTTACCCTGCTTCATGACCATCCATGCTTTCTGGGTCGTGGGTATCAGTATCGTCTTGTCGTAGGACATGCCAAGGTCAAATGTCGTTTAGAAGCGTGTAGGAGTGTGTGAGATGGAATTCCGTTGGACTCAGCTGAAATTTCTGGGACATTTTCTATGTCAGTGCGTACGCGTACATAGGTGCCGTATGTGTGGCTTGCGTGTTCCCTGCCGTCCAAATTGGAATGTTCTGGTGCGCAGCAGGCGTTGGCGTCTTTGACGTACGTGAATATTCGCTCCCATCCGTTCATTGAACACGTATAGCAGACGTACTTCCACGTCACGACGACGATAAGACCTTCGATAACGATCCTCGTCTACACAGCAGAATCTCCCTCTTATACCATCCAACATGTTTTCATTCGCACTGTCAAATGATACTCTCCCATCATTCGTGAATTTCATGACGGGCCATCATCCATGTTCTCGGTTCCATTTCTGTTACGGGCAGAAGGATAATCACTATCGAGGCTACCCAGATGTAGTAGAACCTAAAGCGGACGAGAGGACCGGCGCAGTGCAGGAAGAGATATTTTAGTCGAGCAAATGGTGAATGGATGATGAAACAGGAGGTACGCTGTCAGACGGACAGCTTGTTATATCTGTGCGGCAGAGAAGTTCACATTACGTATCATTATGAGCATTTGCCTGGCACCTTGGACGCTCTCTGCCTTCCTTGGATCGATTTATGCTATGCCATGTAACAGGGGATGCAATCGCAATCTCTGCCATCGTTCCGACATTCTCTCTCATGGTGTCATCACAAACGGAATACGTCCAAGCAGGCAAGACGCCCACTTCCGATCAGTGTCAAAACTGATCGGGCACCACCAGACTATCAAACACCGACATCAGCTTCGAATCCAACTTCCACCTGGGGTCCATTCCCCCGCGACTCGTCGACACCGTCTCCGCGTTACCCAACTCATTCAACCGCCTCAACTTCTCGTCCCCACTCACCGCAAACACGCCCTGCGTCTCGTCCCCACTCGCCCCATTGTGTCCGACCGTCATCGACCGTTAAATGTTATTCGAAAGAACGAGGAGCGAATTGGCACCGGGGTGATCCGCATTCCGTATCGTTCGCCAAGACTGTCAAAGATACGATCTCGGGCTTCGGCGGCTTGACGACGTGTCCATTGACGATCGGGACAGTCGCCCGTCGGGCCTGCCCAGAAACGCGAGACGATCGAGGCTTCGCGTTCTTCGACAAATGAGCCTGGGGTGTGTTCGGTGAACTGCAAAGATCGGTCGATGAGTTAGACGCGTGTTGCGAACGAGCGATGGTCCATAGTCGAGGATCACGATACAAGGTCCTTTATATGTAAAGTTCAGATTTACCATGTCAATGTATGCGTAGTCTTGACGTGACACCCATTTGCCGCGACAATGCCAATACGAAGAGCAGCTTCGGCGGTCTTGTTGACAAGTAACCCGCTCAACCACACTTCGTTTCATAGCAAAGCGTTTGAGGGGTTCGAATGGCACGAGCACGTGACAGGTTACGGATCCACATGGCACCCTCAAAGTCAAGCAAGTAGGAACGTGGTCGAGTCGACAAGGGGGCGTTTATGTCCGTTGAAAGTCACACGGAGCCAGTTAGAGGGGAAAGAAAGGAGATGATATCATTAACATATGCAGATCAAAGATACCTTGAACCAGGTCCGTTTTTTGCATAATTTTCCGACAATGACCGGGTAGCTTAGCTCGAGCTTGATGCATGATGGTTTGACTTGCTAATATAGACGCGGTAAGAGAACGCACCCAAGGCCGATCAGCAAACAACGGATGTCGTATAACGTACCTCAAGTAATAAGAGTGATACAGCTTATAATAGACGGATCAGATTGGTCACTGGGTTGAACAAAGTGAGAGATTCCGTCCGTTTCAGATATCTTGGCGAACGGGACGAAGCCTTGCATGAAATTCACGCAGGTCAAATTTTAATCTTATCTTCGCCGCGCACAATCAAACGTCTAACTATAGCTTAACATCGTATCTTATTTGACTGCGGCAAAACAGTGTGTTTCCGAAAGGAAGCGCCGGTCTATATTATTAAGGAGAAGGTGTTGATGATGCGAAGAAGCCTCATCTTAGACTCGACCATTTACGCCTACCATTGCCCAACTACATTGCGTGGCTATATGACCACATCAACGAAACACGGTGAGTCCCGAGAAAATACTAGTGCGCTGTTTAATGCCGACCATGAAACCAGAGCGTCCAGTACCCACCCAAGTCGACGACAATCAATTCATATTGGCTGTGACTTTTTCACCGAGTGGCAGGCAGCTGGTCAGCAGTGGGAATAAGGGAGTTAGGGTGTGGCAACTAGAAGACGGTCAACGAATCGCAACATGGGAAACGAAAGGTGTCCAGTGCCTTGCCGTGTCAAACGACGCAAAGCACATCGCAGCTGGAGGAATGGGCGGCAAGGTGTTTGTATGGGATGCCAACACATACAAACAAGTGTTCGAGCACAGCCAGGATTCCTTCGACATCAATGCCATCGATTTCTCACCCGACTCGACTCGACTCCTCGCGGCATCAGACAACCGCACGGTCTTTGTCTTGGATATCGAAACCCGCGAGAAAATACTCACGCTTTATCACGAAAACCTGATATTTGCAGCAAAATATGCGCCGCGGAATGATAAAATTGCAACAGTCACATATGAAGGTCCCGTCCGAGTCTACGACAGCAATGATGGAAGCCTTCTCGTCGACATCCCGGTCAAAATAACATCTTTGTACAACCCTGGTCTTCTCTGGTTCAATGACGACCTGCTTGTCTTGTCCGATGACAAAATTAAACAGATCGAAGTGATCACAGGATCAACTGTCTCTGAATTCACAGTTCCTGAGAGCAACCGCTACTCATGCATCGCCTTGCCCAAGCATGAAGAATTCATCATGTACTCTGTCGACGACACCATGACATTCTGGGACTTGTCAAAACACACACAATTTGGTCTGATTGAACACCCTGAAGGCAGAGGTTCAATTGCACTTTCTCCGGATGACCAGTTCGTCGCCGTTGGTGGCGGCAGGAAAATCATGTTTCAAAGTCTGACGCACATCAATGTGAGTACCATGTACTGTATGTTCCTGGCTCATTTGAATCTAGGCGTCCATGCGTAACCAACACGAACGGCCTTCATCATCAAATGGCCACGACAGCAATCCACGACCTGATACCAACACTGTATAATCCCCCACTTTTGTACCGTACATGTTGTGCTAATGCCATTCTGCACGCCCTCTAGGAAGAACCTGGTAAAGCCAGCATGGTCGCGTCCAAGCAGAGTGAGGACGACGCAAGTGACCTCCTCAATGTATGTGTTTGTACCCGTTTTCAAGGCGTGTTCCCACCGTTGCAAAGGTGGAGCTGCCATCCGGTCAACCCGCGCAAAGTCAGTTTGATTACGATGAGGTCAGCGATCACGTTTTCCTTTTTGCTTCTGTATTGACACTACTCGAGGCACCATCCTCGGTACACTCAACCCACAATGAGGGACCGCCGCTTGACTCATCCCGTGCAATGTCACAACCATCGGTTGTCGGACCAGTGGCTGCCTCTTCAATGGCCGTATCAGATAAATGTGTCGAGTCCAGCAAGTCATCCCGCCGCCTTTGGTCATTCAAGAATCGGATCCAGATCAAAAAGAAGGGCAAAGCTCCCGCCGTGGATTATTCCGAACAATCTCCCAGAATGTTGCATCACCCCGATTCTGCCCTTTCTCAATCTCATTCCCAGTCACCCGCTAGAACGAATGAGAGGCATTCGACAATAACCGAGGGTAGACGCCAGCGGGTGAGTGCTCTTCATGGATGAATGTGATGATTCTTACACATCGTCCTAGCGCACGGTCTGGACTTCGACTCGGTCACCAAAGGTTTATCTTCCTGCGGGTTCTTAATAGCCGTTCTCACACATTGCAGCGTAAATCGGACAAGGACGTGGTCTCCACCCCTCCAAACAAGGATGCTTCCAAGGATGCTGACAGCGGGCAAGACACTACGAATCCAAAGGACGAACCCTCCCACAGCAGACGGGATGCTACGGAAGATGCTTCTCAGAGCAGACAAGTTGTTACAGATCCGAATCCAGGGGAAGCAGGCCCGGTGCGTCTTTTCCAGTGATTACTTTTGCAACAACTCATTTTCTATTGCATAGTCACGAGAAACAAATGACGGATCTGAACCCTCAATTAGGAACGTCCATGTGACGGTATGTGTACTCTGTTTTGACTTGGACACACGGACTCATGGTCGATCAGCATCGATCAGGAAAGTTCATCGTCTCGCTTGCGTTGCCTGGATGGATGGTGTGCTTTAGGCCATGTGCCGTGGACGGAACACGTTGACTCTTGTCATATGGTATGCTACGCTGTGTGCTTCCTTAATCGCTGCAGATATGTAGGTATACGCTTGGGCATCCTGTCATGCAAAGAACGGATGCATGAGTTTTTATGGAATTTTATTTATTCTGTGCTCATGCTTCTCAGACATCGCATGATTCCCTGACTATGAGCGTGCCCCGTGAAAGACAAAGACACTGCAACCACCAATGACGAACTAGGGTGCTATGTCGTCCTGCGTTATAGGAATACAAGGTGGGCATTTTAACATGAGGCTTCCCCCCACGGACTGTCGATCTGTCTGGAAAGACCTGTTGTCATCGTCGGTGCCAACACCGGCATCAGATTCAAAGTATTTCGCAAGTATGAATCTCCCAGGCTCGTCCTAACCTGCCACAGTGACAGCAAAGGTAAGGGTGCACCTTTTTTTTTTTGTGGTATATGCACCCCTACAAGCTACTTCACCGCCTTCAGATCCAACCTTGGTGTCTGTCTCCTTGCCGCTCGTCGATACATACGTACATAACTGAGCATCTCAACATAGGGTAATGTTCAGATTCACTATCCAGGTTGCAGGCATCTTCGCTTCGCTTCGTAGGCCTTCAGCAATGCATTTGAGCAAAGCGAGGATCTGGTTCTGGGGTTTAAATGGCACGAGGAGACCCACAGATCCACCAAACTCGAGTGGTAAAGTCGTTTTGAGGAATGCTTATAACGAGGGAGTAAGTGTCCCATGTCAACGATGGGGACCATGGCGAGGCCTGTCTGAGCGGTGTGCTCTGTGTTAGCGCGCAGACGAGTGAGTGCAGTTTGGGGGACGACATGGTTGTGCACGGGACAATACCTCTCCTCGCTCATCGTCAGCGCCTAGGTCCCTGTGAGCTCGTCTGCACCTCTCCACGAAATCCTCTTCGTTCTACTGTGCTGGCTTACTTTGCACCTAACTGGTAGATCGCATTGGTGGTACCATGTGTATCATACAGAAGAAAGGCAATGGCAGTGGAGGGGCGGAATCCCGAATAATGATATGGAAGTGCAAAACAGGTTCATCAGTCTACCAAAAGATACATACCTTGCTGAGAATGAGCGGCCTCTTGGCATTCCGGCAACTCATGTGTTCCAAGCGCCATGCCGTCATGCAAACTTGTGACGAAGAATGCATCCACCACAGTCAGCAATGCAAGATACTGGCTAAACGTGACTTCTTGGATGTGCAGGAAAACGATGGGCTAGTAGGTCACCGGTCATTGGTCAGCATCGGAAATGTTGCATTGACGCGAACGACGACATCCAAGAGGCTACCCCGCAAGTTCGTTGGATTACAGTCGGCGAGAATGACCAGTGGCGAGTGGTAGGTAGGAGGAAACACATGGACAAGTTACCTTTCCCTGGGAATCACTCGACAGCCTCTATCTTGTGCCTGACAATTGCACATGAGATAGGATGCACCACTGAACATCGGGTTCACATTCTATCGCGTCAGCGTCCATGACCAGCTAAAATGGGTCCGTTCCAAAGGGAATCTAACCCACTTCTCGGTGCTTTGACGTCGATTCCCATGCTTGAAAAGGTAGAAAGATGACGGTCGTGGTGACAGAACTTGCCGTGAATTCGGCATCCGGGATCCAAACTGTGACGCTCGAACACAACTGGCGCATCCACAAATTGATTCTGTTATGAAGACCCAGACAGAACTTATCTGTGCTGTTTCTGAGTGTGCCACCCAGAGCGTCTGAGTCAAGATGGTCCTTGACGCTGTCGATCGCGTTCTTGAGGCCATCATTGGGGTGCAAGTTGGCACAGTGTGCCGAGCGTGGTATCTGTCTTCGTGCAGGGAGGGGCAGCCGTCACCAAGACAACAGGAAGTGGGTATATTTAGGGGGATGCACCTTGAGATGCTTTTCAGATGGACAAATCGATGGAGTTAGCGGAGTTGATGTAAATGATGTCACCTTTGGCCAAGTGCAAATCACCGCCATCTCGAATGCCATGTGTCCATTCGAGCGCGACACATAGTTATTGGATTCCGCTCTTGCATTGCTGTTAATACGCGTGGCACCGCCGATGCGATCCACCAGGTAGGGCCAGCATATGACGAGAAGCTCACGTGGACCTAGGCGCCGACGATAAGCGACGAGGTGTTGTCCCACTATGAAGACCTGCACAACCATGTCGTCACCCAATCTGCGCGACCATTTGTTATGTCGTTCCTCAACCGTTTGTGTGCTAAGACAGAGCACACCGTAGATGACGTCCAAGCGTATACCTACATAACTGCAGAGATTAAGGATGCACACATAGCGTAGCATTCCATATGAGATTGAATCACAAGAGTCAATGTGTTCCATCCCTGGCACATGGCCTAAAGCACACCATCCATCCGGGAAACGTGAACGAGACGGTGAACCGTCCTGATCGCTGATCGATCGTGAGTCTGAGTGTCCAAGTCAAAACAGGGTACGCGTACCGTCACATGGACGTTTCTAATTGAGGGTTCAGATCCGTCGTTTGCTTCTTGTGACTACGCAATAGAAAATGAGTTGTTGCAAAAGTAATCACTGGAAAAGACGCACCGGGCCTGCTTCCCCTGAATTCGGAACTGTAACAACTTGTCTGCTCCGAGAAGTATCTTTCGTAGCATTCCGTCTGCTGTGGGAGGGTTCGTCCTTTGGATTCGTAGTGTCTTGCCCACTGTCAGCATCCTTGGAAGCATCTTTGTTTGGAGGGGTGGAGACCACATCCTTACGCTGCAATGTATGAGAACGGCTACGAAGAAATCTCCAGGAAGACGAACCTTTGGTGGCCGAGTCGAAGTCCAGATGACTCGCTAGAATGATGTGTAAGGATCATCCATTCGACCATAAAGAACACTCACCTGCTGGCGTCTACCCTCACTCTGCTTGAATGTGATCGTACCAGCCTTACTATGTTCTTCCTAGAGGGCATGCAGAATGGCGTCAGCACAACATGTATGGTAAAGGGGTGGGGGATTGTACCGTATTGATATCACGTCGTGGATTGCTGCTGAGCGCACTTGATGAAGGCTGTTTGTGTTGGTCACGCACGGATGCCTAGAAGAGATGATTCGAATGGGACAACAACGTACAGTACATGGTACTCACATTGATGTGCGTCAGACTTTGAAACATGATTTTCCTGCCACCACCAACGGCGATGAATTGGTCATCCGGAGAAAGTGCAATTGAGCCTCTGCCTTCAGGGTGTTCGATCAGACCAAATTGAGTGCGTTTTGACAAGTCCCAAAATGTGATGGTGTCATCAACACAGTATATAATGAATTCTTCATGCTTGGGCAAGGCAATGGACGAGTAGCGGTTGCTCTCAGGAACTGTGAATTCAGAGACCGTTGATCCTGTGATCACTTCGATCTGTTTAATTTTGTCATCGGACAAGACAAGCAGGTCATCATTGAACCAGAGGAGACCTGGGTTGTACAAAGACGTTATTTTGACTGGAATGTCGACGAGGAGGCTTCCATCATTGCTATCGTAGACTCGGATGGGACCTTCATATGTGGCTGTTGCAATTTTATCGTTCCGCGGTGAGTATTTTGCTGCAAATATCTGGTTTTCATGGTCGAGTGTGAGTATTCGTTCGTGAGTCACGATATCCAAGACAAAGACCATGCAGTTGTCAGATGCTGCAAGGAGTCGAGTCGCGTCGGGTGAGAAATCAACGCGGCTGATCTCGGAGGAATCCTGGCTGTGCTCGAACGCTTGCTCGTATGTGTTTGCATCCCATACGAACACCTTGCCGTTTATCGTCCCAGCTGCGATGTGTTTTGCGTCGTTCGACACCGCAAGGCACTGGACACCTTTCGTTTCCCATGCTGCAATCCGTTGGCCGTCTTCCAGTTGCCATACCCTAACCCCTTTATTCCCACCGCTGACTAGCTGCCTGCCATTCAGTGAAAACGCCACAGACGATAGGAACTGATCGTCGTCAATTTGGGTGGGTACTGGACGCTCTGGTTTCATGGTCGGCATTGATCAGCGCTCTATCTTTGTAGGGCGCACCGGGTTTCGTTGATGTAGCCATCTGGCGACGCAATGTAGCGGTGCAATGGTATGCGTCAAAGGCTGTGGTGCGGCTTCTTCGCATCGTTTACATACTGTCCTTAATAATATAGGCCAGCGCTTTATTTCCTTTTGTTTTCAGCGCTCGTGCATGCAGATGACCACAAATTGGAGACGGACGTTATCAACAAGCAATCCTAGCACCCAACTCTTCGTCCTGTGTTGAGTGGTAGTGCTTTCCTACTGCTGATATCCTCCATAATGGCATTGGCATCCATGTCAGGACCATTGGCAGCGACTCAGGACATGCAACCCAATCATACATCTCTTCCAGCATCGTCTCGTTATCACCTTATCCCTACTCGACAGCATCTCCATCCCCACACCCCTCTTGATCAGAGGTTTTGCAAGTGTGGGAACAGAAGAAGGCTCGTCCATTTGGGATGTCGGCGTACAGCAAGGCATGGCACCATGCTCTTGGGAGACACGAAAGGAATGCGAGGATGTTAAAAGAGGTGGCCAATTCAGTGGGTTATTCTCTCTTTTTTTTACAGCTCAACATGCCGTACGCAGTGCAAATTATCTATCCCTTCACTCGCGCCCTATATCCCGTGTTTAAGGTCCCTCCAAATCATTCCTGTGCCGATCAATGCTCCCTTTGCACCCTTCCAATTCTCCTCGTTATCCATCTGAACATTTTCAGAATTGCACTAATATGCAGTACGCGCCCAGTTCGTCTGTAACCCTTGCGGCATCCTTGTACAATGCGATAGGTTTCAGCTTGTTGCACGTGGATTCAAAACCGCCCCACTTTGTGTCTCGTGTCAAGACCTTCACGGACCCAACGATACAAGTAGACGCTTCAAGAAAGCCTTGGGTGTAGGAGCGTGCCTGTGACAAATCGCCGTGAGCCAATTCCCACTGTCGTCCATACCGTGCGGCGGACGCTCATCCCTTTGCTTCCATCAAAACAGCTCTACTTTCCCGAGGGAATCGCCGTGAGTCATACCCGGTCTTTTTTGACTCTCGTCCTTGAACAGACAGGTATTTCCGTGTCGGGTACGTCTGTCTGCGTAACTCAATCCTCCCAAGCACTGACAGATGTCTTCCTATATCACATGGGTGTCAGTGCTGTCGACATCGAATGAGGTGACCTCGACAAGAATAAGATCTCAAAGGCATTGCCAGAAAATGTTCAAGGAAGCAAGAACTTCCAAGGCATAACTAGAGTAACTCTACGCACGCCCCTGCCCTGCAAGTCGGGTTGTTCTCGTGTGTATTGCCACGTCTTGGATTCCCATGACGCGGGACAACATAGCCCTAGTCCGTCGTTGGCGTTGCACTGTCATTGTCTAGTATCATTGTCTGTCACGCTCATAGCCAGGCGATGGTCAGGATAATTGTACTATGTGTGAGGTTATGAGAAGTATGAGGCAGAGAACAAATGGGATTCTGTGCAAACTCGTAAGTGCTGGTATCCGTGCTTCGGGTTACACGACATCCAACCGTATACGTACACGACTGCCAAGATGAAGGATGCACACATAGCATAGTATACCATACGACATCCAAGTACCAGGGTCAATGCGTTCCATCAGTAGTGCCTGACTTAAAACATAACATCCACGCGGGCAACGTGAGCAAAATTGTAGCTTTCGCGGACCCCTGCTGATGCTGATCGACCGTGAGTCCGAGTGTGCAGTCAAAACAAGAGTACGCATACCGTCACACGGACAATTCCGATTGAGGGTTCAGATTCGTCGTTCGTTTGCCGTGACTATGCAACAGCGCATGAGTCGTTGCGACGAGATTTGCCTCAACTAGAAAAGACCCACCGGTCCTGTTGCCCCTGGATCAGAAGCGACTTGCCTGCTCTGGGAAACCTCTTCTGGGTCGATAGCTCCTTGTCCGTGGCGGGGGGTGTCTTCTGTGGCACCTCGGCCGCTGTGGGTAGCGTCTTCTGCTGGGTTTATGGCATCACGTCCGCTGTGGTCTGCCTTTAAATTTGTAGCACCATTTCCGCTGCGAGATGCACCCTTGGAGGCGTCCTGACTTGAAGGGGCGGCATTGGTAGCCAATTTGCCCCGCAATATACGCACAGCAACTGTAAATAAACTCGGACGATCATCTTTTCGTTTCGCAAGTGATCTCGAGACAGATCGCTAGGATACTATGTCAGACTTGTTACATTCATTCGTCTATGAAGCGCACTTACTCGCTCGCGTCTACCCTCGGCCATCGTCGGAGGTCCCCCATTCGTTCTTGTAAATGAGTTGGGATGAGGTTGAAAATCGGCAAGATCAGAGGGGTGTGCCTGTTCCTTTTCCTTCTTCTTGAGCGGTATCCACATCTTAAATCGCCTGGTAGTATGAACATTTTTCCCCGGTAGTGCCTTTGGAGAGGCAACCCCGACACCCGATGATCGTGATACTGAACGAGATGAATCGAGCGGCGGTCCCTCGTTGTGTAGCGAGGATGGTGCCTCGAGTAGTGTCAATACAGAAGCAAAAAGGAAAACGTGATCACTGACCTCATCGTAATCAAACTGACTTTGCGCGGATTTACCGGACGGTAGCTCCACCTATGCGATGGTGAGAACTCGCCTCAAAAATGGAAACAAACACATACGTTCAGGAGGTCGCTTGCGTCATCCTCACCCTGCTTGGATGCCACCGTACTGGCTTTACCAGGTTCTTCCTGGAGGCGTGGAGAATGGAGTCAGGATGACATGTACGGTAACAAAAGTGGGGGATTATACCATGTTAGTATCGTGTTGTACATTGCGGTTGTGGCTACTTGATGATGAAGGCTGTTCGCGTTGTTGCCTTTGGTCATGCACGGATGCCTAGAGGAGACTATTCAAAAGGGCCAGGAATATACAGTACATGGTACTCACATTGATTTGCGACAGACTTTGGAAGACAATTTTCTTTCCGCCACCAATAGCGATGGATTGGTCATCCGGAGAAAGTGCAATTGGGCCTCTGCCTTCAGGGTGTTCGATCAGACCGAGTTGAGTGTGTTTCGACAAGTCCCAGAATGTCATGGTGTCATCGACAGAGCACATGATGAATTCTTCATGCTTTGGTAAGGCGATGGACGAGTAGCGGTTGCTCTCGGGAACTGTGAATTCAGAGACCGTTGATCCTGTGATCACTTCGATCTGTTTAATTTTGTGCTCGGACAAGGCAAGCAGGTGGTCGTCAAACCAGAGGAGACCAGTGTTGTACCAAGGGGTTATTTTGACCGGGATGGAGACAAGCAGGCTTCCATCGTTGCTGTCGTAGACTCGAACAGAATCTTCATAAGTGGCTGTTGCAATTTTATCGTTCCGCGGTGAGTACTTTGCTGCAAATACATGGTTTTCGTGATTGAGTGTGAGTATTCGTTCGTGAGTCTCGATGTTCAAGACAAATGCCGTGCGGTTGTCGGATGCCACGAGGAGTCGAGTTGCGTCAGGTGAGAAATCAACGTCATCAATGTTGAAGGAACCCTGCCTGTGCTCGAACACTTGTTTGTATGTGTTCGCATCCCATACAAACACCTTGCCGCCGGCCAGTGCTGTCCCGGCCGCGATGTATTTCCCGTCGTTTGACATGGCAAGGCACTGGACGCCTCTCGCTTCCCATGTTGCGATTCGTTGACCGTCTTCCAGTTGCCATACCCTAACACCCTTATCCCCACCGCTAACTAGCTGCCTGCCATTCGGTGAAAAAGTCACAGCCGATAGAAATTGATCGTCGTCAATTTGGGTGGGTAATGGATGCTCTGGTTTCATGGTCAGCATGAATCAGCGCTCTATTTTTTCTAATCTCACCAGTTTTCGTTGACGTGTCCATCTAGCGACGCAATGTAGCGGGGCAATAGTAGGCGTCAATGGTCGAGGCTTCTTCGCATCATATAATATAGACCAGAGCTCCATTGCTGTTTTCAGCGCTTATGCCATGCGGATAACTACAAATTGGTGACGAACGGCATCAACAGGCAATTCACACACGTCGATGTTGCGCCCGGTTTACTGCTGTGAGCCGCCGCAGCGCGATGATCGGGCCCAAATTCCAGTGCATAGTACCCGCCGCTGCAATTGATCGAACTGCAAAATCGTGTCCTAGAGTGATGGATACTCATATCCATATCGTCTCCGGTCATTGTTGGGGAGACCCCGGATGATGCTGCTGCCCCGGTCAACCATTTCTATGTCGTTCTGGATCGGTGGGTACTCGTGTGGCGCCGTATGTCTTGCGTGTCTTGTACCGTCGAAATGAGAATGTTCTGGTGCACAAGCGTTGGCGTCTTTTGTTCGCAGGAGCAACGTCTCAATGATCAGCGCACCGAATATTTGCTCCTGATATTACATACGACGTCGAGACGTCCGAGTCCGTCCATTAAACACGTATGATAGACATGCTTCGATGTGCCAGTGAATAGTCTGGTGACTGGGCTACTTACTGAATGAGTTCTAGTTATCTGTCATCGCGGGATCATTTACAGCACTGCTTTGTAAATTTCTTCGATTATCGCCGCCATGCCGATTTACGCGATTTACGCACCGCCACGGTAAATTTCCCAGGCTATAGATACCCATGACGTTTCAGGTTTATTAAAGAGCATGGGCCCCATCATCACCACACCATCCGTGTACAGGGAGGCGGGGCGACAACGTACAGTGACCAGCATATGCGGCTTTCCATACTACTCCGGCTTTCCATACTAAACGTTCGGCTTTTCACAGTCTCCCGAATCTCGCGATAATGGTCGAGATAAAGCTTCTCGTGATCATGAACACCTTAGGCTCACAGTGGTACGACGACTCTCTGTGGGCATCCTCGCATATACTCTTGCTAGACCTCGACCATGTCGCTCGTAGCCCCTCCAGATCATTCGGTCGACTCGGCCAACGTAAAGGACAAGGTTGAATCCACGTCGGACTCGCCCGTGCTCATTGCCGCGGTGCAAGAAGACGAGCCAATTGTCACTAGGAGGGAGCTCTGGAGTTATTATCGTGCGTCATTTCCTCTCTCCTTCCATTCTCTCAGTTCCAATGTAAACAAAGTCTACTACAATGGCGACAACGTACGGGCTCGTTTCATCTTGTCTCATTCCTCGCACTTATCCTATCCTACAGGGTGTCGGCCCTCTCGTTTATACACAGATCTTGTTACAAAACCTCACTACGGCAGCTGGCTATGATCCAACCATCGGCCCAGGCTCATCCTGTACCGCCTCGGGCCAATGCGTCCTCCCTTGGATGGGCGGCACCAAATCTGTCGCAAGTGTCGTCCTCATCGCCAACGGGATCGGCTTTGCGATCATGACTGCCTTCTTCACCACTCTAGGTTCTGCAGCCGATTATGGCATGTTTGGTCGCTGGCTCTTGTTCACCGTGACGGTCATTTGTTGGGCAGCGCAGTATGCTTGTATAGCGCTCACGTGTGCGTGTCGCTTGGATATGGGTGTTGTCGCGTACTGAACGATGAACAACCCCCAGCCCCAGATCGCTGGAAGCTTGCTATGGGGCTGTATATCGCCGGATTCGTGTCGTACGGAGCGACCTCGGCTTTCTACGCTGCTATATTTCCCCGTCTTGCACGGAATACACCGCACTCTCGCAGTCTACGCGAAAAGTATGAGAATGGTCAGATTTCCGTCGAGGAATATGAGAGAGAGGAGTCCCTTGAGAAAAACAGGATCAGCAATGTCTCTACAGTAAGAGCAAGGCTTGGTCTGGGGCTACATGCTCATTTTTCTGCGTCAGGGGCACAGTAGCATCGGTTACCTTGTCACACACCTTTTGAACCTCGCGCTCCTCCTTCCGCAGGAAACGGCGAATGACCCCAGAATTGACAATTATACCCTGATCCTGTGTGTTTTTTCTTTGCTTCTAGGGGAACTCTGCTGGACATGTAATAGGGACAACTCGTATTGGGTTTTACTTGGAATCTGGTGGTGTATGTATTCGTTATCGAGCGATTCGTATTGATTGATCTTGGTCTAGTCATATACCAGTCGCCTCGCCCTGGGCCCCCTCTACCCGAAGGTGAGAGTTATCTTACCATAGGATGGAAGCAGGTAGGAGGTAGTTACAGGAGCGGAAAATGTAGTATATTTACGTCGATCTCAGATCTGGGTCGCTCTCAAGACTTATAAACACCTCCCGTATACCTTCGTGTATCTTTTTGCATTTTTCCTCTTGGCGGACGTGAGTACTCCTTCCTTTGATCCCGCGAACTCAACTGAATCTGCCTTTCAGGGATTCAATACCACCATCACCCTTGTCTCCATCTTGCAGAATGACGCATTCAACTTCTCGTTTTTACAGAACACGTATCTTGGTTTAACGCAAGGTATCACTTCCACCATCAGTACTTTCGGGTTTTGGTACATACAACGCTACTGGAAGATCAGTGCCAAGAAAATGGTTTGCTTGGCTGCTGCTTTATGCTTATGACAATTCTGATCGCCGCCTAGTTTGTTGTCACCAATGTTGCGACAATTCTGATCCCACTCTGGGGTATGATCGGCATTTGGACGGACAAGTTCGGGTGAGTCGTGATCACGTTTCTTCTTGCCTAGATGTATAACAAGCTTCCGTGAAGGTTCCACAATGCTTGGGAGTTTTGGTGAATATCTTTTGAAGACATGCACGCGTTCTTCTGATCGACAGCAGGGTGTACAACGTCATCTCCGGTCTATTCCAAGCGCCGTACTATGCCTTTGCGCAAACGATAATGGCCGAGCTCAGCCCACCTGGGTTTGATAACATGGTACGTCGTTATCGTGTCTGGTCCTGGCCGCAATGGTTGATTCGTGCGCGTGTAGTTCTTTGCCCTGTTTGGTCTCTCGAACGGCACTTCGTCTACGGTGGGGCCATGCGTCCTTCAGGCAATCATCGACAAGACAGGAGACAATTGGAAAGGGTTTCCGTTCTTGTTTGCGTTCTGTACGGCTGCCTCGCTGGTGATATGGTTCGGTGTCGATGTTGCGAAAGGGAGACGGGATGCTGTGAAATGGGCAGCGGCACAGCGCGGTTGAATTGCTACATGTTTGTTGTTGGTTTTTTTTCCGTGAATGCATTGACCTGGAATGGCTGCAGTCAAGCTGCAGTTCAGTGAGTCGAAGTGGTAGGGGTGCCTTTCAACTTGATATCACACCTGTCCGTACAAGTCGCTTAGCAAGAACTGTAACGATGGTGTATTCATGAGCGAAACTACTGATACACCATTGGCAGCATCCATCTACATCATCATACACGTGCTTGGTAGGCATGGCTTCACTCAGACTTCTCCGAGTCTTACGTTCACCAATACCCGATAGACTTTTGGCAGAATGTACCTGATTTCGATATATTGGTGAAAGCATCCGAGTTCTTTGTGCATTCGTGATTTTTACCTTCTTTAGTTGGCCTCTACTGGAGACGAGAGAGTTTTACCGACATGCATTTTCGTCTCAGCTATTTGAAGGGAAATTCCGATGCATCGGATGATCACGAGATAGGTCTCATACATCACATTGCCCACATGGGTTTCCCTTCCTAGTCCTATCTGTTGGCCAAGGTCTTTCAACGTCAAGTGAGCAATCTGTCTGACTTTGCACAGGAAGCCCCAATACGCTGAGGAGGACCTCCGAGGCCCGCGTCGCAGCCTGATAAGCGTGCTCCAATCTCATAATTGGGACGCCGCTACCAACACGTCGTCTCAATTGTAGTACTTACGATAGGCTGCTGGTAAGATCCGATCTCAACGCATCGTGATCATCTCGGGCAAAAAAAGTTCGAGCGGCAAAAAGAACCACCGATGAGCACGAATATGAATGACGTTCTGAGCCGCCGCAGCGCGATGATCGGGTCCAAATTCCAGTGCGCATGATAAGATGGGCCCCTGCACCTGCAATCGATCGAGCTAGACAATCGTGTCCTAGACTGCGTCCAAGTATGATCAGGTCATTGATAGTGACTTTGTATGACGCACGCCGCTGACTGGAGATTGTGTACGATTCAGGTGATGCTTCCCCGGTCAACCATTTATATTTACTCTCCGATGGTAGAACACAAGCCCGCCCACCCGCAGTGCATTCCATACTGTATGAATCGGTCGATTGTTATTGTTTTCAATGCAAGCTCGGGACCGCACATGGATCACAGTAATAGTGTTCGCGTAGGTATTCGGATCCATGCAGTTAGCCTGATAGATCCGAACATGGACGTGCACCGCCAAAGCGCCATCTTACCCATCTATTCCGCAAAAGCAGTGTTGCCGACGGGATCTCTCCACGTCTCCAATCAGCCGCTGTAACGGAGCTGAGAATTTAGACATCGGATCACTCGCTGGGAGTTCGACCGTTCCGAAGGCCTGATCCGGACATCAGCGAACGTGCTCTACGGTAGAGGAGTACCAGTGCCCACAGAGCCTCAGTGCGAAACATGATGGCCGATAGGCTATGGTTGCGGGTGGATCATTGCGGTTGGGTTGGACAGATCAGAACACGCACTGCAAAGGGATATCTTACTGCCACTGGCGTGTTCCGAAAACGTGTCACGGGGACGGCGAGGGGATCTCTTCATGCCTCCGATCAGCCGCTGTAAACGAGCTCAGAATTTAGAAATCAGATCACTCGCTCGTCGACGGCGACATGGACGGGAAGTGCCCATGGGCAGGTATTACCGGTGCGCACAAAGTCTCGTACATATCCGAGTCGGCGTAAAGCACGAGCGGATATTCAAGTTGCACGTAGCTATAACACGGAGAAAAGTCGACGCTCACCGGGAATAACGTCAAGTCATTCAACCTGACGGAAGACTGCCTCTCGACGTGCACGACGACTGGACGGCCATTTGCTCGTCCACGCCAAGCCAAGACCGGCACTTGGCGAAACCCAGCAAAGCAACTTCACATCACGCCATTGCCTTGAAATCGTTGCAGCTTGCAATTGGGCGCAAGGCGTAGGGCGCAGCGTGTTAATAACGCTCATTGGCTGTCAACGACAAGTGTCCCAACGTCGCTACCACCAACCTAAAGGCACCCGACGGAGTTAGTCTGACAAGGCATTCATGACTCCAACGTGTATCGGCCGAGACACGCGGAGGAAACTGCCTATCACACCGGGCCAACATGTCATCTGGACAATTGTTGACAGCTACCCAACGTCACAGCCCCCTTTGTCAAAATAGGCTGCCACCAGGGACCGTCACTACTACTGGGAACGCGGAGGAAGCGTGTCCCAGTCAACGCCGAACAAGTCACAAAGCCAAGAACCGAGCGAGCGAACAAAGCGGGCTCTGTAATAAAACTAGGCACCAGAGAGACTGGCTGTCAACGAGATGTACATGTGTAAGTGAAAGGGACTAGAATCAAACGCGATTTTTCGCATACGATATTCGAGTATGGTATGTGAATACGGAGACGTCGTCATTCTGGAAACATCAACCAGGGGGGCGTAAGCATGTGACACGTAAGAACAAACTGGATGCGGAAAAAGGTATGGCACATGAAGAGTGACTGTATTCGTGGGCTGAGGTGAGCGCGCAATAACTGTACAAGATATTCATCAGTCCTTGCAAAACATGGCTCATCGGCGAGAAAGGCAGCGTCCAAAGTGGCGACCCGTTGTCACCTTTCAGAGCACAAGTAGATGCGATCATCCAACACTGTCTATGCACAATGTCACCATGACAAGGGAAATTAGACTGACATTTTGTCATCCCTCAATCCTGTCGGATCGATTCGTAGGCAGGTGGAATTTCTCTCGGTGGCGCGTGTTCCTCGATCGGCGCCCTACCCGCATCCTGATGTACGACCACATCCCTGCTGCCCTCGGCAACCTCTTGCTGTGTCGCCAATCCCAACCCTACACCCTGTCCACCGCGCCCAGTGGCCTCGCTCTCTTTCGTTCTCCGCGACGACGAGTTGCCGCTCACCGTCGAAGGAGGCGGAGAAGCCCCTGGGAGAGGGGTATGCCAGTCTACGGGGCCCGTACCGTACAAGTTGACATGCGGTGCATAGGCACCCGGAGGTGGCGGTCCTGCGCCAGGTTGCCTTAGCCGAGGCTGTGTGTCGATGGCCGACATGCCCGCACCCGAAGCCCCAGCTGGGTAAAACTCTGTGCTGGTATATCCGCTTCCGCCAAGCGACGGAGGCACGGGCATGTAGGGTGGTTTTTCGCGTTGACGCATGCTCGAAGTGTAAGGTTGATTTTGAGAGAAAGGGGTGACATCCTCTGCAAGGTCGACGCGGGGAAGGGTGCCACTGTCGGTGTGGCCCACGACACGGTCAGGATCAAAGTTGCCGTCGAACTCGTCTTTCCGAACCCGTTTGCGGATGCAGAAGATCAAGATGACTAATAAGATGATGCCTGTAACACCACCAACGACGGCGCCGACGATGATGCCGGTGTCGTTAGTGCCGTTGCCACCACCGGTGCCCGAACTGATGGCGGTGGTGATGACTTCGGGAACGGTGGTGGTGAAAATGACAACAGAACCCGCGGCATTAGTCGAGCTGGAGCGAGGGAATATGGTCAAAGGCAGAATGATACGCGAAAGAATGAAGACGCACGAAATGGTCGTAGGAACTTGGGAGGTGAACGTGGATGTAGTGGTAGTTGTCGGTGTGATGGACGAACGGGACGAACCCGAGTTCGCGTTTGTTGGGGAGGGTGACGAGGGTGGGGGTGTAGTTTCAGCAACAACCGAAGATGTTTGTGCCGGGTTCGATTGGGGTGTGGTAGTTGGCGTCGCCGAAGTGGTAGGGCTGGCGGAAGTAGGTGAATTTGAAGTAGACGTCGTGAAGTCAGTGGTTGCTGAGGAAGGCGTGGATGAATCATCAGTACTTGGTGCATGCGAGGAAGAGGAAAGTGAGGGAGAGGAAGGGGAGCTACCAGATGGCGTTCCCTGCACCACGGACGAGCCAGAGGACGGGCTCCCAGATGACGCCGTGGCGGACATGGGCGACGACGGTCAAAGGAAAGAGAAAGAAAGAAATATGGAAATGAAAACAAAGGAAAAGCGAAAACGACGGTCGTTGTGAAGCGCTGGCAAGAGACGATGTGAACCGAGTGAATTCGATTCGGATATCGAAAGGGTTCAACTCAGAAATCAATTTTGAAAATGCTGTACGGCGGGGATGGGAAGACGTCAAACACCCGGGGCCACCCAGTCCATCCCTTGCACTGCGGTCACGTACAGCATCACGGACGATCGCGAAGAGATAAGACTAGTCAAAATTTGGTAAAGGTACTACTCACTGGCATCGCCGTTCGACACCGAATTCTGTCTCTTTCCAACCATCCCGAAGCGGCAGGGTACTCAGGATGATGACAGCCAGCGAACAAGAGCGCAGGGGGGGTGAGGACTAGTTGTCAAGCATAAAAGGACAATATACCCCACTTGGCCTTTCAAAGTCCCCATTACAGTAACGGACTTGGCAGCCCATCATGTCATAACGTGAACTATTTCTGTCCCTCATCCCATCCAGTCATAGCAAGAGTTCTCTCTCCACTTTCTTGCCATAGTACACGCCACAATGGGTCCAAGGAATCACGCTGGAATTCCGTGGCTCATCCCACGACGGCCTGAATTTTGACAAAACCGGTTGTCTCATATTGCCGACCCACTCCGTGTCCCGGTTATCTTATGCCTCGTGCGTCGATGAGGCCCAACATGTTCCACAATGGATCCTCGTGCCCCGCCGCCCTTCTGCGCCACTGGCAACCAGCAGACAACACTCAGCGTTAAGCCAGGCACCACAGGGCGCAACCTTAGGACCGCATTGTACCTGCAATGTAACCGCATGCAGTAGATCTGGAATGTTGCCGATCACAGCCGCAGGTGCCAAGTTTCCCCTGTCTTGGCTCAAAATTCCACCACGCGGTGCTGGCCTGCCTGACAATAAAACAAGGCCGTAGCATACTGTCGTCAATGTCTGGTTCTCAGGGGCTCGTCAGGGCGGCATGTGAAGTAGGTTCAAATCACATCCGACGTGAGCCGGGCGTTCTCGGCAACTTCTCCCTGGTCGGTGGTTCGTTTTACCGCTCGAACCTGTCCCTCGGGGATCACGACGCGTTGAGATTGGATCTCGGGGGGCCGTCAAAACCCAACCAATCGTACAAGTAGCGAAACGACACGTTGGCTGCGACGTTCCTATGAAATCGGAAACACGCTTATCAGGCTGTGACTCGGGCCTCGGATTTCCGCAGCATACTGCGAGTAAGTAAGGAAGATAAGGTTTGCTCACATGTCAGGTCACACCCACCCTTAGCAAACAGATAGGTCCAGGAGCAAGGAAACTCTTGTGGGCAATATAAATGGCGTGTCTGGAATGTCCGAGCTCGATGCATTGTACAATACGTTTATCCCGCAAAGTATTGAAAAGTAAGATTCAGCCTGAAAACCCTCTTAGACAGAACTTTCAAGTCGATATGTAAATGGGTGGGAGGATGAACCTGCATGGCAAGCAAATATTTCGGAGAACGTCGGTAGTGCGCATGTATCAGGGGTATGAACAACCTGGAATATGTTGTCGGGTGCCTTTCACGTGATCTGCAATCAATCACCTCGCAATCTCTGAATGACTGAATCTCCGCACCTATTTTCAACTAATGTGTCGTCGGAAGGGATGGAAAACCAACCCACCCTACCAGTAGAGCTTATACACAAGATCTTCTGCTTTCTGGGTCCTCGAAGTGTCGTCCGAATGCGAACGGTGTGTATTCTCTCTTGCTACCGACCCGTCCAGCTTGAAGATCTCCAGGTCTCCAAACAATTTCGTGATATTAGTTACGATACGACGGTCTGGAGGACCTTATATTCACATGCATGTTTGCCTCGTCCCCGCGGACCCTTTCCTTCGCAGCCAACCCGGTTTCTCGAGCGTACTCTGGTCAACTCCGAGCGGCTAGCTCAGTCTTGGACAACACAACCTATGCGGTACGGTTCGAGCGTCCATGTTCCAGGATCATCATCTTTTTCCTCCAAAATCATAAATGGAAAATGGTACATTTCTTGCGACTCGTCCAGAAGGAAGTTCGTGGCGTACGACCTTGACTCGGAGACAGTACTATTTACTCAACAAGTCTTATGGGAGCATGATGTACCGATCCGTAACTGGGATGCATGCTCCGCGACATCTAGTGAAGGACCAGTACTCTACATCTTGGTTAGCGTTGTCACGGACGAAAGTCCATTCTTGCTTTGGTATGCTAGCCCGTCACGCACGTCCAAAGAACTCGCTCAGCATTGTTGTTTTTAGGAGACTCTTAGAATTCCGCACGACCAACGACTTCACCCATCTGTATCACTCACTCTCTTTGGATGTTCCTATGAAGAAATTCGATACACGTGCACGTGTAGATCTAGATGGTGGCCATACACCATTTTTATACATCGGGGGTCAAGAACTAATCTTTGATTCGAGAACGCAACGATTCTACAAATTCCCTCCGGTTACCCATGCGCTGGTACGCAATCGACCTTATCGATGAGTGTCATTCGCTCATCAAACAACAGGATAATATGCCGCCTGATCCTGAGTTGCAACTGCTCAGTCTTCCCCCCCTTCTTACTAAAACACATGCGATCGCCTTCCATCGTTTCTATCGCAATTCCACATTAACCACTCAATTCACTCTTGTACAGGCATTCACGTTGCCTACTACTGCATCTTTCGATCACGGTGACCCCGGCATCCTCCGTCTTTCCCATGAGGGACTCATTCATGGTAAACCCTATGGGTGCCTTATTCGAAACTCCATTGTCGATCCCATTAACGGGGCGACAAACATCAGGCTTCTGGACGAGTCACTCGTGAATACCAGTGTGCGCCTATCTTGCGTTGACCTCTCGCTGCCACAACATACATCTGCCGACATGACCGCCGTCTTACCACTAACGATCGACATGCATGTCATTCTCGAAACGGATACGGAAAACTCTCTCTATGACCCGAAATCCACTTGGCGTTCCCATGTTGAATCTTCGGATGATGGGCATGTGCGAGGCTTGTGGCAGATTCGCTTGTGCCAGGATGATCCCGGGTCCGACACCACCGCCATCCGGTTCACGGTCGACGCGTCGAAAGAGCGATGCACAGGTGTTCTTAGTAAGCCGTTGCCTTCCGAATGGTACAAGATTGACCATCCGATGCATTGGGCGCATGCTTCATTTGACCTTGTGAGAGGGAGGTTGTGGTGTGTGAAATGGGAAGAGGGTCAGGCTGTCCTGGTGGACTTTGAGTAGATCGGCGGCGGTGACTTTGGGAGTGAAACGTGTACGATTCAATATACCTCTGATGTCGAGCGAGGGTCACCTTTCCAATATGTTGAAAGATCGCTCATGGCTCAAGATGTATGTCAGTATCAGGATCACACCACCACAGCCGCTTGTGGTAATGATCTAGCTCAAAATGTATGGTGTCTGTGAAGCCCTGAATCTGTCGACACGTCACGTTCTCGTTCTCGCGACGCGATGAACAATGTTGCGCCAGCGATAATGATAATCAGATACGAGGTAGCACCATACACATCACCTTTCCGAATACAGGACGTCCACGACAAGCGCGTCAAGAACGGTCCCGAGTTGGTGACATGAAGTCATTCGCGCGTCAGTATTCCAGCATGGATGTGTGTTCCTTCTCGACGGCGGATAGAGAAAAGTGCAAAGCCCGTATAAAAAAATTCTCACTTCCGTACACAGGATGTGACGACGGACCTGACCATATTATCTTCTCCAACAATTCTCTACCAGACCACTCGTTACTCATGCATGACGCAATCGACGCCGGCACGTAGCTCTGCCGCTACTCTCTGACACGAATCCTTTGTCGTGTAGACTCCCAGGTTTGAACATGCAGGCGACGCACCCTCACTCCACCCATGCCCCAGGGCCACACAGCCCGAATCCAGGTCTGCGGGATGGCTCAGCGTACTCCCGCTCTATTGCCTTCTTGGACCTCGGTCGTTCGTTTCATCGTCGGTTTAACAATCTAGATTTTGTGGTGTATGAACTGACAGGGATACCATGCACTCTGCTTGGGAGCCTACAATACCTACATTGTCATCATGCGTAGTGTTATTGATGCCTGTAATGACGTTTGTGAGACTCCGAAGATGCTAATATGGAACGAATGACATGGGTGGGGAGGAAAACGAGTGGAGCCACTCGAAATAAAATGACCGCAGTAGCGGTCAAGCAATGGTACTGGAAAAAAAGCGTGGTCAGAGGGGGTGGCGAGTAGTGTCACTCACCAAAAAAAAATGCGGTGGGGACAAGTAGCAATCTAGAGGTCATAGCTGAGGTCACGGTTGACGGAGATGACACAGAGGGGCAAGCGACGAGCCACAGCGCTCGAAAACCATAATTGGGATGGGAGATGAATAGTTCAATTAGACGGGTAACGAGTAATCACCGGTGCTTGATGGAGCTGGAGGGATGCGCGACCCGGAGTCTGGAGATGGGGCGGAGGTAGGAGGTGGCAGTGACAGCCATACATATTTACCCAAGTGGGCTACTTGAGTTCCGGGTCCGGGCCGAAATTTCGATCGTGTTTTCCGCGTATTGCTCACGTGATCGGTAGTCAATTTACTTAAACAGACGCCAGTCGCGCTTAGTCCCCCACTTCTTTTCAACTACAGGATGCAAAACCTACCTGTAGAGCTTCTATACAAGATTTTCTGCTGTTTGAATCCTCAAAATGTCGTCCGCATGCGAACGGTGAGTCATTTCCTACTCTCAGTAGGTCCGGCCTGAGGACACTGCTTCATTCCAGATTTCCAAACAATTTCGTGATATTAGCTACGACCGTACAGTCTGGAAGACTTTATATGCACATGCATGTTTGCCCCGTCCTCCTGGACCGTTTCCTTCTCAGTCAGTCCGGTTTCTCGAGCGTACTTTGGTCAAATCCGAACGGTTGGCACGGTCTTGGACAACACAGCCTATGCGGTACAGTTCGAGCATGCGGATTCCAGGATTAATACCACACGACTCCAAAATCGTAAACGGCAAATGGTACATTTCCTGCGAGTCGTCCAAGAGGAAGTTCGTGGTGTACGACCTTGACTCGGAGACGGTGCCACTTACTCAACAAATCCTGTGGGAGCACGATGTACCAATCCGTAACTGGAAGGTATGCTCTGCCACATCCAGTGAAGGGCTGGTGCTCTACATCCTGATTAGCGTCATCACGGACGAAAACCCTTTTTTGCCATGGTACGTCCCAACTGTCATGACATTGTGACATTGATGCTCAATCTTCTTTATTTTTAGGAAGCTGTTAGAATTCCGCATGGCCGGTGACTCCACCCACTTGTATCATTCGCTCTCTTTGGATATTCCTATGGGGAGATTCGACGCACACGCAGATCTAAGTGGTGGTCATACGCCATTTTTATACATCGGGGGTCAAGAATTGATCTTTGATTCGAGGACGCAACAATTCTACAAATTCCCTCCGGTTACCCATGTGCTGGTATGCAATCGACCTCATTGACGAATGTCATACGCTCATCAAACAATAGGATAATATGCCGCCTGATCCTGACTTGCAACTACTCAGTCTTTCCCCTCTGCTTACGAAAACACATGCTGTCGTCTTCCGTCATGTCTATAGCGACCCCATATTAGCTGTTGGATTAACCCTCGTGCAGGCGTTTGCCTTACCTACTGCTGCATGCTTCAATCACAGTGGTACCGGTGTCCTCTGCCTTTCGCACGAGGGACTGATTCATGGTGGCCATTACATGGGTCAGGTTATTCGAAACTCCATTGTCGATCCTATTAACGGGACAACAAACATCAGGATTTTAGCCGAATCGCTTGCGGATAACAATTTGCGCCTATCCTGCATTGACATTACGCTACCCAAATACACGCACGCCGACATGACCACCGTCTTGCCGATGATGGTCGACACGCATCATGTTCTCGAAATAGAAACACAGAATGCTTGCTATCACCCAAAATCACTTTGGCTTCCCAGTATGGAATCTTCGGATGACGGGTATGCGAGGGGCCTGTGGCAGGTCCGCTTGCGCCATGATGGCCTTGTGGCCGTCGCCTCCGTGCTTCGATACACGATTGACGCGTCAGGTGAGCGATGCACGGGCGTTCTTGGAGAACCGTTGCCGTCCGAATGCTACGAGATCGATCATCCTGGGGAGTGGATGCATTCTTCAGCGGACCTCGTGAGAGGGAAGTTGTTGTATAATAGAATAGCAGAGGGCCTGGGTGTCTTGGTAGACTTTGAGTAGATTGACGTCAAGTGTGTACGATTCCGTGTATCCCTGATGTCCAGCGACGCGTCGATCTAGCACGCTTGCAAATTGTCAGTGGTTCGTTGGATCATTTTCATGTATAAGCGCCGTACGACGAACTATTTAAATGCCTACGGCCATGCATATAATTCAAATTCGAGGGTGAAAATCTCCTGGGGTGTGTCAATGCTAGTAGATAGATTAGGTACCTTGGCGCAATTCCTTTCCAAAGCCTCCTTCATCGTTGTAAGTACCAACTCGGTAGCATGTACAAAGTGGTAGTAGTACATATGTGACAAATGCGCTGCAGGGAAATGCAGCGGAGGACAGGCTGGAGTAGTATAAACACCAGCAAGTTACCGATTGTCCGTGTAGAATTGGGACGGGTTGCAGGTGGTGCGCGGTTTCAGCCGTCCGGGGTACTCATTACACCGCTCAGACGTATGTTCGAAATTGAATATCAACCGTTGGTACGTCTGAATCACTTCGTGAAGCCGAAACATCAAGATCCATTATTCACGGCGCGCATATTTGCAGACAACCATAGCGTCGCGGACTTCAATTGATGGTAGGGCACGTGCACAAATAGCCCCTGAGCGGCAATATCGAAACTACTTCGGTCCCAGACCGCCACCAAGAGTCCCCTGTTGACTCCGAACGTTTAACCATCTCCAACGGCGCGTTCATCGCCACCATGTCCTTCAACAGTTCTACTCTTCCTTTCGAATGCAACGAAGACCTATGGTTCGACGATGGGGATATCTCCATCTGCGCACGGCGATTTGACTCAGGCGTTTTATGCCTCTACAAACTCTACCGTGACATACTCGCCGCTCACTCCAATATTCTCTTAAACTCGTTGAATGAGTCGCTTATGCGCCGACAAATATACGTCGGCAACACACCATACGCGTACCTCGCACACGAGGATGCACTTGACCTCGAGCGATTTTTTATCGCCATTTATTACCCAACGTAGGTCACGTTCATGCCCACCACTGATATGGAGTGCTGATACGTCGGTCAAGATATTTTCTCTTCTGGAAACACGACTCCAGGAGTTTCAGGCGCTCACTGCCGATATTCAGGATTGCGTTGAAGTACAGGGCGTCCGACGTCATTGAGGCGCTGGCATCTCAGCTTGAGCAAGATTGGCCAAAGACCATCTCAGAGTGGGATGCCTCGCAATGCGAGGATGCATTTTGTTTTGAGCCGTTCGGGGATCCATGTCCTGAGCACCCATCATTGAACCAAGCTGCTGCTATGGAATCAGCGTCCGCCATCCAAATCGCTCATATTGCAAACATCCCGGACATCCTGACCGCAGCCTATTACCAACTCTCTAGAATCAGTAGCTCTGATGCTTGGTGGCGTAATATGATGTCGCAGCTGGACAAAGAAGAAGAACGTAGTCGGGCAAAGGGAAAATTGAAGCACAACCGCCGTGGTGGAAAATCTGACAGGGAGGCGCTACTATCAAAGGAAGACGTACATCGTCTTACATCGGGCAAAGCGAAGCTATCCAGGTATATGCTTAGCTTCAAGAAACGTCTTTCGAAGGAACTCGTGCTGCATCCGAAATGTGCCGATGCATGGAATAATGGTGTTCTCGCGGAATCAGAGGACGTGCTCACAGATCTTATGGAGGTGTGCAGCGCAAAGGTGTTTCCGGGAGGCATAGACATGTGCTTGGAATGTCGGTCGAAGGTCAACGAAAGAGGTAGAGAGGAGCGTGCGAGGGTCTGGGATCTACTACCCAAGTTGTTTTGCCTGCCTGTCCGGCCAGGCTCATCTTGACACTTCGAATTTCACATTATTTGTTACCCGAAATCAATGTAATTTGCGCGTCTACGAACTAAGGGTGCTTAGATGATACACTGGACGTGTGAATATCCGACGTGGGAGCGCCCGATGATCATCACTGGTCTCGCCGCACCAAGCTATGCCCAAGACAAAAAGATCGAAGGCAAAGGACAATGCAGCTAAAACGCCAATGGCCCAATTTGATCCTGTCTCCAAGATTCTCCCGTACCTTTACTTAGGTCCCTGTTCTGCGACGTCTGTCAGATCGACTTTCGTTGCAAGACAAGGGATCACCCATGTCGTCAGTGTGGGGAAAAGACCTTGGTCGACTCTCGACAAGGTTACCTACCTTCGTCTTTCGATCGACGATGATCCCTCTGCGGACCTGAGCAAAGCAGGTAGAGAGGCGATTGCATTCATCAACGAAGCACGTGCAGGCAAGAAATCATGCAAAATATTCGTTCATTGCGCTGCCGGGATCTCTCGTTCCCCTGCCATCGTCACGTTTTACCTGATGCAAGGCTGCCACATGTCGTTGAAATGTGCACTCGGACTCGTTATCAATGCAAGACCAGAAGCTTGCCCAAACCCCGGGTTTATCTCGCAGTTACGGCAAGCAGAGCTGGAGCTCCGGGGAACATCTTCATGGCCTCCGGATCTGACGGATCTGCCGAGAAAGAAAGAGGAACGTCTTGCCCTTTTCCATGAGGACGACACTACTAAGCGACCTACAGTCGTCTAAGTCAAGCGTGAGTTTTTTATCTTGTAGTCGAAGGGATGACACACCTAGATAACGCGTCTCGCAAGTCATTGCAGACATTCGAAAGAAACAAGGAACATTCCTGCTCAGACTGACGCCCATGATCCGTGAAGTACCATTATTTATGAGTGTGTACATACACTAGCGACGTGACACTCGGGGTGCCATGCGCCATGTCTATCGTACATACTATGGTGTCTGCCCAATCCTTGGGTGTTTACAGCCTAGTACCCAACCTTTTGTACATTGCAACATGCCAACGTTTTGCCTTACATCAATCTGACAGGCGTGCCAGATTACAGATAGTCTCTTAGTCTCGGGGTAAAGCGGACGCTCAAATTTCTAAAACGGACCGCCTTATCATGACACCGGCTTGGTTACCAGACTAAGGCTGCGTATGCACAAGATCGTTCATATCGACAACTCTGGTCAATCAACTCCCTTCCAACATGGTCCAACCCCTGTTTTGTTGGCTATTCACACAGATTCAACTCATCCCACTCGCATGCTTTCTCTACAATTCATGCGCCTGTCGACTCTTTCAAGAATTCTGCATAACCAGGGAAAGGTAATAAAAAGATGTCACCTTCTATCCCGCAAATATCTGAGGCATGGCACGTGCTTACCTCGCGTCAACTCGTATGCTGCGAACGTACTTCCCGCCGCTGGTATACTGCATATGCCACGGTGATCTATGCATAGAAAGCTCTTATGAACGGATTGGGGCTCACCTTCGGAGCACTGTGATACAAAGATTTTGTTGGTAGCTCGAACGCTAGCAAGGACAAAGGATATGAGAAGACTCACACGATGGACTCAATCCCCTGAACAGTCCCTTGCTGAACGAAGATGTCCAAACCTCAAAGACAAACAAAGAACAACGTAGCGGGACTTACAATCCACCTTCGGTAATGACCGCTCCGAGCTCTGAATTAATGTAGGCCCACGGACGCGATGTTGGTGGAGTGGGCCGCAGCTGGATACGAGATTTAATGACGTCTACAGAGGTGGTTTTATCAGGGCTCATTGGTACAGAGGATGAAGTGGAAAAGAGAAAGCATACCGAGGGGATAGCACGATAACCAGTACGCGATCTATGTCAAAGTAGATCGAACGTAACGTCGACAAAATGGAAGGATGATCGGAGGTAGCCATACGAACCCCTCCAGTTGATCCGCTCACGAGGAGCGCCCATACGGGTATTTGGTGACCATATATCCCTTGGAATTTCCGCTTCGAGAATTCAAATGCTTCACGTGGAGCGAACCAGAATAAGGGATGCGCAGATAGTTTAAGGATATCGTTGTTGCGAGATGCTATCGTATGCTGTCACTCACCTGAGTAGAACCTAATTGCATGGGTTACATTTCATTCTTTCTAGACACAATACATAACATGTTGCTCACCCGGCGTATGCAGGAATTTCTCGTGCAACGGTAACCTACACAGAGTTAATCAGAAACAACAGTCTTATACCCGGAGTCCCCGGAGAAGGCGGAGACATGACAATATACAGTGTCTCTTGGGCCACATTTTGCAGCAGGGGATAAAAATAGACATGCAAATGGGTCAAAGAGGACGTCGAAAAGACAAAAACTTAGGAAGTTCAGAAAGGAAAATGCTCACCCAATACCCTCGCATGATCCCTCTTGTAAAACCCCATTCTTTCCACATTTCCCTTGCAACGGTTCGAAGTCGCTTATCGCTCGCAGAACCATATTGACCTTGCATCCTAACTTTGAACATCTCGACTGTTAGTTGGTACGTGAGTGATGTAGTGTGAAATAGACGACCATGAGTAAACGACCAACCAGGGCTAGCGAGAATTGCATTGACAGCACCAGCCATGCCACCAGCTATAGCAATTTGCTGGATGCTCAAATCTGGAAAAGGAGAGACGACTCGTTTGGATGCGACATAGGCAGCGAATAGCAGCGAGTTCACTCCAGCGATACCGAGCAGCGGACTAGCCATGCCTGTCGCAGTATAGTGGTGCGTATGGGCATGGAGTCGTTGAAAATAGGATGAAAGCAAGAGGGTGACGCCGATGGATCAGCACAGTGAGCGTAAACGCCAAGAGATATCTAGAGACGACGCGAACCTTTATACAACGCAAAAAATCCCTCTTTTCTAACTGTCTGGAGAAAGATATCCATAGGCCCTTTCTACCATTCCAAAGTCAACTGCAATCAAGCCATACGTCCAAAGGAAGAAGATAAATGCAAGAATAGGACTCACAAACATTCCTTCTGCAATGCCAGCACGAGAGGGACGATAGGTCAAACGAAGGAACACAGGGCAGAGACAATGGACGCACTGGGCGCGATTTGTGCGCGAGTCTTGATAGTATCGAGTGGTTGACCGACGAGGACTTGCGTTGCACCTCCGAAACTGCCCGCTATGAGGTCGTTGATGGTGGAGGTATATGTACTAGACATGATCAGCGGCAAGCCTGGAAGTTCGTCCCGCGTCGAGCGCGACGTTACTGGAAGAGAAAGAGAACGAGTTCAAATTGGTCAGTCAGTAAGGCGTCTGTATGTCGCAATCATTCGTCACACGCTCCGAGTCGTTTACATAATTCTAAGTTCAAGTTGGCCTTATTGCTCCTCATGACCGCTCTGAGAAGCCCTCCGATCTTAACAACTCACTTTCCACCCGTTTCGAGCGCGTCGGGGAGATGAGTGACCCCGGGTATGCAATCTTGAGGCAAAAGGATGCTGTTTCCCCTGGACCTTTCCCTCCGAATTCGTTTCCAGCGCCTCGGTAGGTGACTGGTCTCGATAACACAATATTGACACAGGCGTGCTGTTGATCTTTCTGCGCATCGTCACACTCTCCGAGTTAGATCTACCTGTCTCACCAACCTCGGCGACGTTTCGTCGCTCATGTCGAGATCTTCGGAATACTGAGCGACCTCTACAGCACAGTTTCTATGCTCAGTGACGCTGTTAATCTCACTCCTGATGGTCACGCTCACAAGCCAGGCCGTCTTCGAGCCCATAACCTTGGCCTCTCCTTGATCACTCGTTTTCATCAGCTCGGGGTATTCGCCGTCTTACTGAATTGTCCTATCGTTTCGATGAATGTGGACGTCGATGTTCCTGGTTCGTTCCACAGCACAGCTTGTATTACTAAAATTTCTCTAGTCCCTTTTTTTTTTATCGACGGCGGGCATGCCAAGATAGCCGCGGCCGCCGTCCAGCCAACTTTGTCGTAAGGCTATCATCAAGCCTAGTGGTGGGACATGCGTGTGCATGGATCGTGAAAGGACGATAATACATGGGCCCGTCGCTTTGAGGTTCATGGAAAAACCTTGCAGTGCATATTACTGCCAATGCGCGGCAGTCCTGGAAAAAGGGCGCTTATGAGCATTCTCCTTCGAAACATATTTGGAAGGCTGCATGAACTTGTGGCAAGTGTCCGACTCGGACAGAGTGGCAGCGCATCGTTCAACGAGTGCTGGCTTAGGTCTTTGGGGATTCGGTCACGTCGTCGTCCACCCTTTGTACTATTACACGTTGCTATACATGTAAATTGACGTCCCAGCAAGCAAGGTACTAACTATCCCGTGGGTGCACTCGCAGTCAGGCCAGTCACAAAATATGTCATTGATCATGAGGTGATTAGAGCTAAGTGAGAAACATGTGCCAACTAGCCGGACTGCCTGGTACACTGTACAGGATAGTAATACACTTTCAAGGATGGGCCAAATGCATAGTAAGGCGCGGATAAGTAGACAATGAAGAATGAATGAACTGATGAAACGCCATCAATAAGGCCGCAGAGGGAACTCCAAAAGATAACCATTTCCTCGATGGTCGTTCCGCAGAGTACTTTCATGGTAATCCTCAGGAAGATCCCATTGCAGGCCAGGTTTCACCTGGCCAGCGGGACAGACAAGGACGTAGTGTACCTCAACCGACGGCTTGTCTTGTGGCCCTTTCGACTTCTTTGCAGGAGGGGGTTCATCTGAATCGGATTCCCCGAGTTGCTCTCGCATCACCGCGATGATCTTGCGTATCTCCACATAGCCCTTCTTGGAACCTTTATGTTCAAGAGACGTAGTCATTTGGAGGAGCCAGAGATGCGCAGACCCGGATCCGAAGTCGAAGTGCACGATAAAAGAGTCAATCAAGGGGAAGCGGCGGTCACGGGGAACGTAATACTCGTGGTTGGCGAGTTGTGTAGGAATCTCATTGAATTTGACCTGCGTACGTGGAATTCTCAAGAAACCGGGAATTTTCGTGCCGGAGGAATTATAATCAAAACGTGGGGCTTGAGGGCGTTCATGTTTTTGCATCGTCTGCCAAAACCATGGACCGCCACCAGTAGTTCCCCTCGTAATCTCGCGGTGAACAAGTGCCTCGAAGAGCGACCCCGCGAGGCCTTTTCTCTGGTACACAGATGAGAAGTATTCAATGAATGATCGCACTCCATTCTCGGATTCCGCAACGAGTCGCTCCGAGATTTGCTCCTCGATGTATGCTGACTTGAAGTTGACTTTCCAAGTCACTTCCTGTCCAATCTCCTCGAAAGGTTCGACAGAGACAACGCATTCCGAGCTGCTTGTGTCCGGGAACTGACTCTCCAGTGATAATTCCCTCACGATCATCTCCAGGTCCTTTATTCGGACTGAGAGTGCCCCCTGGTGCCTCGCCGCTTGTGATTCGAAGGCATACATTCCTGTGAATACATCTCGGGGAATAGGTCCGAAGTGCGAGATGAGAATGTCCAAAAGGCTGTCGAATGCGTCGGCAGTTGATTTCAGAGCTTTCCCTCCGCAAATTAAGGATACGGCGCTGTGGAAGTCACGATGATATTTACAGCGTGACAAATCTTGGTTGTTCATCGTCTGGTCCAAGTATGTGTAGAATGCCTGGAATCTACGAGAAAGCGGTGCACTGCATACGGAAATACATCAGGTACGGGAAATTTGCCTTCGTATAATTCTTACGCGAGTGCGAGCTCTTCGCGTGTCCATAATGGGAACCCAGTGAAAAGGGGAAGTCGTGTTGTTCTCCATGCTTGGTACCGAACATCACTGGGGGATGGTGCTTGAACCGGGAAGCACCAATCGTAATAGGTTAAAAGCGGTGAAGGTTCCCTTTTCTCCCGATGATCAATGAGTGACCAAATGAATGCATGTGAATCAGCGACCGGGTAAGGAAGGGTCGAGGAAGCTGTGGCAATGTAAACTCCATCATGCCAGAAGAGTATGGTGCCCTCAGGAGTCCCATGGAGTAGAACGACTTGGTTCATCCACAGGAGACGGGCAAGGAGGTAGAAGATGAAGAAACTCTTCCCTGCAAACGGAGCATACAGTGCTTAAGCGGGATGCAGAGAAATAGGAATTAGGGGCTCGTACCAATTCCTGGCTGTCCTGTGAGAATCACCCCTCTCTCGGGGGCGCTGGCGGCCAACTCCCAAACCACTTTCTCAGCCTCCACGTAGCAGTCACGAATAAGGAGGCGATTGTTTTTAAATAAAGGGGAGGGTGCAAAATCGAGTACTTTGGATTCCGCATGAAAGATTTCCTCCTTGACATTGCGCCACTTGTATGCGAAATCTTGCCAGTGGTCGTCAACTGGCACCCAGCGTTCGCGCTGTCGATCAGTCCAGACCCAGCTGGAAGACGCTGCACAAACAAAATCATCAAGTACACGGGAGGAAGCAATGCATGAGCTAACTCTTATTGACGGAAGCGATCTCTTGGAATTCAGGGTCGGCAGTGAGAAAATCGGTCATCTCTGAAGTGGACAATGGGGAATGACATCATAACCAGAATGTCGATCTTACCTTTGAATGATTTAGGGCAGGCGTCAGGTGTGTGACCCGTCGACGACTCGACCATTGTCGTTGATTAAACTGTGTCTCTCCTCCATGTGGGCCAAGCTTCATGCTCCATGGCGAAGCTCAAGAAGGACGTCACCGACTAGTGGTAAGAAGTCATTCATAATTTGATTTGATCATGGTTAACGATCATAGCGCGTCGGAGAGTCGACGATCCTGGGAGCTCACTTCCGGAGGGACTATCTACGATTGAAGGAGGGGTCGCTGCGGGACACAGTGGTGGGTCTCATTATCGATCGACTTCCATGTTTCCTAAACCCATTATATTCTAGAACTACGCCACATTAATATTGATACCCACTTGAGTGCAATTTCATCCGTGCAATTCTTACCCGATGGAAATCACATTGTCATCGGTGGAAACGATGGAACGGTTCGACAGTGGAAAGCAGAAGAAGGCGGTGACCAGGTATGTGAGGTGGGGGAACCAGTTAATTCGGAGGGAGAAATGAATGCAGCTGTCGTCTCGAAAGATGGCAAGTGGATCATAACCGTCGGGAGCGGTGGTCGAGGAGTTACTATTTGGGATGCGACAACGCGTGAAAGAGTAAGCGAGTCCATCGGGGCACACGAAGAACAAATCACCGCGCTCGACGTATCACCGGACGCGTCAAAAATCGCAAGTGGATCGCGAGACGGAACGGTGTTTGTCTGGTGCTTGGAAACGGGCCGACGTATCGCAGGTCCGTTGAAACTGGGCAAATCTGTCTTGTCTGTGCGGTTTTCGCCTACTGGTGACCGCCTCGCCAGCGCTAGGCCGGATTTCTCAATTCATATCTGGAGCATTCGCAGCGACTTCAGTCTCTCTACAACATGCGTCACAGCCGATCGCGCATGTTCGCTCGCTTGGTCCAATGACGGTCGTCGTCTCTTCGCTGGCTGTGACTCAGGGTCAATCCTGTGTTTTGATGTTTCAGGTCCCACGCCAAACGTTACGAGATGGTCAGGCCACCCTCACTTTGATTCCGTCTCTACGCTCCGCCTCTCGAACAACGGCAAGTTTATCATCTCTGCTTCCAGTTCAGAATGTTTTGTTAGGATTTGGGATGTCCACACGCAGTGCGAAATCCTATCTCTCAGACATACCAGCGAGGTACTTGATGCGGAAGTCTCACCTGATGATGGTCGCCTCGTAGGTGGTGCAAAGGATGGCAAAATTGCTATCTGGAATCTTCAAAAGGTCCTTCCGATGTCCTATTTCTTTCGCGTAGGTTTGAAGGTCTTCGGCATATGATCACCCCGTATTAATAATTGTGCCTCTTAGTGTTTGTCTACCCGCATGATACCCTCCTCTCGGTTGGGCTTGCACCCTATAGTAAGTTGTCACATGTTACTGGGTCCTCTTGATCTCATTTTATAATGCAGTTAACAGAACTAAGTAATGCTGTGTACGTCTCGTGGAAAAATACCGGGCTGGCTAGGGCCGAGGAAATACTATCGAGTGAAATTGAACGTAGCTTGAGCCCTTCGCACTACCATTTTGCTAATAGGGCCCTCCTCTGGATGCGGCTGCAACAATGGGATAAAGCATTAGATGATGCACAAGAGGTAATTCGTATATCTATCTTCATCACTACCGCTGACCTTGATCGTGTTGAAGTCGCTCCGTATCAAGCCATCGTTCATTGGTCTCCTTGCACAGAGTCTTGCACAATCCAGTCAGGAAAGGTTCAATGGTGCTTTAGGAGCACTGTGTCCAGTTGATGGCACACTTGAAAACTGTGGTCAAGAAGAGAAAGACTTCTTCAATGTCATCAAAGTATGCATCTGATTGATTTGGGTCATTCTCACAGCATTTCCACCTGCAGGCTATCACATTGTTCGAGGCTGGACACCATAACGCAGCCATACACCACCTGAATGACCTGGTCATTCACTCTCCGGATGTCGAACATCCTTGTGCTTTCGTTCAGGCATGTATTTGCATGCAATTTGAGATGCCATTCTCAGTGTTTACATCTAGGCAAGAATGTATGCTCTCCTTGGAGCAGATGCCATGAACACTCGGCAATACATTCAGGCAATGTCGTCGTTTGCTATGGCACGGGATCTCTGTCCATCCAGCCAATATCCAGATACAGATGCTCTTTCGCTCGTAAGATATTCCATGGAATCTCTCAATGAACTCATTGTGATTCTTTGAAGATCAGTGGTTGGATATTTGATGAGTTGAAGCTTGCGGTCTACCGCCAATCGTGCGAGGCTTGCTACGCTGCGGAATGCACACATGAGGTATTAGAGATCATTCGGAAGATGGAAAACATCTTCAGAGATGAAATAAATTCGAGGAGTGAACTCAGGGAGTGGCTCACTGGTAAGTAATGGGCCATATGCAGTTGGGCCAACACTAGACTTGGATGCTCGCCCTCAGACACCAAGTCTCGATGTGCTGCGAATTTAGAAAGCCAGGGTGATATGGCGATGAGCACCAAGGACTATAATGGTGCCATCGCCCAGTACTCAAAAGTGTTGTCAATCACTCCAGATGCATCGCCAGCAGCCTTATTCGTGAAACGTAGTGAAGCACGGATGGCCTTATCCTTATGGGAAGATGCCCTGAATGATGCAGACGAGGTGCGTTGACCAGCCACGTGGAGTAGTGATTGAACTCAGCAACTCGCGTTGGTCAGGCGATTAAGTTGGATCCTTCCTCTCCCTGGGGTTACGAAAGAAAACACGCAGCACTACACAAGTTGGAGCGCTATAGCGACGCGATCGATGCGCTGACAACAATGTTGACCATGTTGGAATATTCTCCCGACCCGGAGATTCGACGTAAGTTTAGTCTGATAGTTGTCAATTTCCATTAACCCTGGTTTTCGCAGAGCTGCGTGGTAGATACACCCACCCATCAGACACGATGGACACTATTCTGGATTCATTCAGAATTTCCGTCCATGACACCCCTTTTCGTTTGATCGATACCACGAGCGGGCGGCTCTGTGACGCCGAGAAACGGAGAATGATATATACAGAGTATCCAATCTTCCAGGAGCTGGTCTCATCCATGACGACTCATTTGCATCAGGAGCGTATTGACGCGATAACTAGTCGGTATCTCCAATACGTGATGCTTTCTCATCGATGGGAAGAAGAAGAACTCGAACTCCTTGACGTTTTGGACAAGTCGATATATGAGCTGGACCCCTCGCCATCCGTCACTAAACTGCAGCGGTTTTGTCTTCTGGCCCGTGATGCCAAAATCCGATGGGCTTGGAGTGACACCTGTTGTATCGATAAGAACAGGGACGTCGAGTTCGAGAAATCCATCAATTCCATGTTTCATTGGTATCGACGCTCAGCTGCAACTATCGTTTATCTTACTGGTGTTCCACCTCGAATGATCCCTGGCGCACTCAAAGGGAGCATCTGGATGACGCGTGGATGGACCCTCCAGGAGCTCCTTGCACCACCCGTGATTCGTTTCTACTACGAAGACTGGACGCCATACTTGAATAACACATCTCTCAACCACAAAGAATCCGCCGTCATCATGGGGGAATTGGAAGACGTGACCGGCGTCACAAAAAGTGATCTCCTCATCTTTCGTCCTGGTCCTGAAAACATCAAGGTCAAGCTTCGTTTAGCATCGACACGGGAGACAACGGTGCCCGTGGACATGGCATATGGCCTTTTTGGTATTTTTGGCATGACAATGCCCGTCATACATGGAGAGAGCCAACAAAACGCGCTTGGCCGTCTGTTCCAAGAGATCGTGGCACGTTCGGGCGACATCACCTGCATCGCCTGGGTGGGTCGATCGTCCGAGTTCAATAGCACCTTTCCAGATCACATCCGGGTCTACGAACACCCCCCTCGTACGATACCTCATATAGATGGTGAAGAGATGGAGAGACGGGTCGCTGATCTACGATATGCGTGGGTCCGTGAAGACGAGGCACAGGCAATGGCATTTTACCACAGGTTGCGCACGCTTCGTCCAGCGCGGTGCATGAGCCAGCACCTCCACCTCCCTTGCATCGTATTTCCTCTGACGACGTTCAAGAAAGTCGGACGAACTGGCGAAGTCCGAGCGTACCGTGCTACGGCGAACGCACTCGAAGATACGGATATAAAAACTGATCAGAGGTTTCTGTCAAAGAGTCGGGTCCGGAGGACCTTATTCTCGTATGTCCGTGGATCCACGAACTGCTTGAAACTACCCCACCTTGTGGCTGTTATGGTCATCCTAGTGGGAAGGAAGAGTCCGCTTCTCACACTGACTCGGAATCAGAATCAGAACAAGAACAACATGCGTCCACGCAAAAATCACCACTTGATAGTGGCAACGTTTCCCTGGTCTCAATTCCGCCTTCGGATCCTCCTCTCCCAACGCCGGATCAAAGGAACGCTACTCTGAACGCGTTGAAGCTGGCGGTTCGTTTCAGACAACCACTCGGTGCATTGTTGCTACTCGCCCAGGGGCGCGGCCAATACAGGAGGGTTGCGACGGATCACGATATTATCATACGTGTCCGAGATGAAGTTTCGCTCGATCATATGGCCCTACAAACGCTTGACATTATATGATCCGTCAGCTGTACTGGAATTTTTTCTTGGTACTACTGTACATCTCTTTTGGCCCGAAAGTCACTTGTTTTGCATGGACACCGTCGTGGACGATGGTCCAGAGAAGTCTTCCTGCTCGCCTGTCGTTTATTTGCTTGTTAGCGTCCACAATCAACCACAACTGACAAATCCCGCCGCTATAAAGATAGAAATCGAGTAATACGAGGGCACAGCACGTCTGATGCCCTACGGTCGCCACATCCTGCTTTGGCAACGGGATTGTGTCGATGGTATGCGGGGATTTGGCCAGCATGTTTGTGTCCCAGTCGTAATAGTAGTCATGCTTCACTTCTAAGTCCTGGCTCCGAGTCCTTCTCGAGACCTGAACCTCTCCGCGAAACTTGCCACGGAAGCAAAGTCGGTGAGGTCGACCTTCCAGACCCACTGCTTGAATCCAGCGGTTGCAAGTTCAATTTCTGAAAAGAATGAGCATCAAGAGAGGACATATGTACCGCAAAAAGAAAAAGGCGCACCGGAAGCAGCCGATTTACCCTTGCTCTCGCTACGACAAGCGAGGACGATCGTCTTTCCAGAGATATCAACAGTCTCTGCAGGAGGAAGCATGGACCATTGGTCGATGGCAAAACTGAGAAATGATTTCTTCATCATTCGTTCAGGTATTCTTTTGAGGGGTTGTGGAGAAGGGTTGTGCGCCGGGTATGTAGCAACGTGGACGAGCCGAGTGGATACGTGGGAGTATCTGCCCGCCATCTCTATTACGCTGTGTTTTTGAAGTCTTTTACGGGCCTACAGGAGACCTGACGAGGCCTCTGATTGGACCGGAACGCATTTTCCATTGAGCTTTTCGGTGTGCCGAGTGACAGCTGGAGGCGGCTAGATGAGATAATCAACCTCTGTAGCGTCTGATCGATCTGATCCCCGTCACCACGCGTGGTCGAGCAAATATTGAGCGATGTACCGGGGGTCCTGGCGCAATGGCTGGCGACCACCACCCATCTGTGAGTGTCGGATTAGGCCTCTCCCTGTCCCTTCCCAGCGACTACACTTTGCGGTTGCCATGTCTTTCGACAACACCTTGATTCCCTTCATCATCATTCCTATTTTTATGGTGGGTGCGTTTATTGTGCAGGTGGTGAGACGCAGAGCACAAATATGCATCTCTGCTCCTGTGTTCAGACAACCATCTTATACGACACGCACAGTCTGTAATGCCTCGTCAAGTGGTGCAAGCACCCCCAGGATCACAACGTGGTGCTGTCGTTGCTGAAATTCTAGCTAGGAACTTAGCGGGTACGGTGGGACAAGAGCAAGCACCCAGGAATGCAGATCTTGCTCCTGCCAATGGTGAGTGCTCCGTTGTTCCAATTCGTACCAGAGTGAATTCAGCGCAAGATTCGCCAGGAGTAGACAACCTGCCATCCCAACCTGCACTCGTGCCAGCGACTATGGACCATTTGCCTTCCGCAAACGACAACTGGGAATCGAGGATGTCAGTCGATGAGCCGCTGAGGAGGGTCCTCATACATCAAGATGCTGGGCATGTACCACAGGGGGATGAACCCATGCCAGTGGAATTACCACCGCCCTATTCGTCGATACCACCCGCCTGAACGAGCTGGGATCTCAGGCATCCCTGATTACCTGTTGTATAAATAGCCTGACGGATTTTCTGCGAGAAGATACCGCTGCCTATGCAGCGCCTCCATACTATTAACGCTGGTCAAGCGGGACGACTAGAGCATGTTGGGATACATACCTCAAATCAAGTTCAAATGCGGTCCAGAACCGACATTATGACGCCCGTCATCGCACTCGTGATACATAGACTAGCTGTACAGGCAGTGACAGTGCAAAAAGGGTCGTTATCATTGACAACACCGCCAGACCACCGAGGGTGTCAAGAGTGGCATCGGTTTGTCATCCAGAAATTTGTGCCACATGTCGGACAAGCTGTGCTCTTGGGATTTGCGCACTGCTTTGCAACACTAGCACCGCCTAAGCCAACTGTCGATGATGATTGGGTTCAAACTCCTCAAGACCACGCTTATTAGCGCACGGGGTGAAACATCGTGTCCCAAGCGTCTCTGGCCAGCCTCAATAAGCCTCATCCTGGTGGTCAGGGGTAGTAAAATGACATTTGGCAGGCACCGTCCACAAGGTCTGATACATTGAACAATTTCCATACCCCCTTCACCAGCGTATCGACGCACCGAACCTCGTCGAGACACCCTCCATGCCAGCCATCCCGTAAGCCCGTCCTCAACCTCGTCCGAGTCTCACCCACTCCCACTTCTCACCACGTTCACGTCACTCACTGCAGATCCGACTCCAACTTCATTCATCGATGGCACGCACGTCAATCCGACAGCTCCCCTTCGTCGGGCCTGCCTCTCACAGCGACAATTCCCATCGTCCTCTTCGTCCTCATGTTCGTGTTTTCGTGCGGTGGGATCCTCTGGAGTTGTCTTCGAAGCACACAAGTAGTAAGGCAATTCTGTGGCACTTGCGCTCGCAAAACGTCACGTGTCGCGCGGCACTCAGAAGTGCAAACGCCCTCATCGCTAGACATGGCATGCCAGCCCGCGCCTGCGAACCAGGAGCTCGGCTTGCGTACCGGATCTTCCGGTGAGTGTTGCGTACCTTCCGGTCGTGTGAACCGAATTGTAACACGCTTGCATCCTAGTGCCGGGTTATTCACGAGTGACTAATCGACCCTCCCACCCTTTCTCCACGCCTTTGCCTACGCCCGGGGCACCTCCACCTTACATGTACGACAACCGGGGATCGAGGACATCGCGCGATGTTGGTGTGACCTGGGCGGATGAGGTCCTGAGCGCGACTATCATACCTCAAGATTCTAGGCTTGTATCGGGGGAGAACGATGGCATGTCGAACGACCCGCCGCCCCCTTATATGTCGACATCACCCGCGTAAACCAGTTGGGTTCAGCTTTAGTACTTTCAAATTGTATGTAGTTTAACAATGAAATAGCTGGTACTACAACGCTTCCGCAAATGAGTCGTTACACGCCGGTTCACTAACTTATACCCCGCAAGACTAAACACCAGCTATTCAACCAACATAAGACGTGAATGGACCTATGTAAAATTTCCTTCGTCCAAACGACGAGACCACGTAAATACCACGAATTGTTTGATGTGCAACTGAGTCGGGGTATACATAGGGAAGTCTCCCGATCGTGGCTCAACTTGGTGCCTTCTGTCGGGATGTAAGCCCTGCGCATATCATTGTTGGCCATCCTTTGGTACTGGAGGGTTCTAGAAGTGTCAGGTCGACGATCAGGATCATGAGGATTTTGTGGCAGACGGTGATCGAGAAGCCGTATTCTCGGCTCCCTGGTGATGGAATTAACTGAATCCTCCATGCTGAAGAGGTTTATAAGGTGTACATCTGAAAGGCCTTCATAGGCCGTGGCGAGCCGAAGGAGAGGTGCATCCTCAAGAGTCACTGTCATCATCAAAGTCAGACCACCAAAGTGGGCGGTAACTCGGCATGACAACCACAACAGTCTCACCATCTGCACAAGTAGATGTGTGTATGTCAGGGCTGCTGGTCATCCAGGACATGAGAGAGTACATGGTGTGCACAGGAACGGCGGACAAGCGACCACTGCGAGGAGGGATTCCGCGCTTCGAATCACCAGGGCAGGTACGAGCTGGATAATCTCTCCAACCAGGGTCACCAAGCTTGAGACGACAGTGGTAGCAGCCACCAGCAGCGCGGAGCCTCTCGCGGTCGGCGTATGACAAATCAGACAATGGATAATCAGTCGAAATCTCGAGGCTGATAACGGCTTTGTAGCATCAACAATCTGTTTCGTGGAGGAACGGGTACGCGGCCTTCAGCAACAAGGCTAGTCCGAGTCGCGGACATAAGATTGATGAGCGCGTCGACTTTGGTGCCCTCATATACCAAGGATGGTAGGGAACAGACACGAAGCTGAAGAACTGCGCGAACATGAGGAAGTGCTTCTTAAAGACTGAATCCGAGATCCCATAACCAACACCAACAGAGGCAAGGGTGTTTCGTACGGCCCTACATCACGAAGTCTTGGAAGTCCTTATTTCCCTGCGAAATCGAGTAGAACTTGGCTAAAGTATCAAGACGCCAGCCCGACGGGACGTCAAGTTATGCCTGCGAGAACGATTCGGAGCTGCAGGGCCATGACGGATGCATCATTGAACGCCGATCAAGTGAAAAATGTGTCTTCGCAACGTCCGAGCCAAGCATTAATCGCAGTGGGCGAGAGGACCTGAGAACGTCGGCAGCTCGGGTTTTGACATCGTGGAACACTGAGGCTGTACCTGCGGTTGATTTCCCGAATTGGATGCGACGTGATTTTTATGAAGAACCAGCGGCATCTTCCGTGGAGTCAGCGGGCGACACATGCGGCGGGGAGTCCAGAGCCATGGTTGCAGTTGGCGTGCACCGACGAGTGTGCGCAGACGGATCTGGAAAGTCGTGGAGACGTACAGGGATACGCGAAATTTGAGCGTAGCGGGCGAGACGAGGCCAGCGGGATGAAGTCCGGGGTGCGAGACGAGATGGGGGTGACGACAAGGCAGAAATGATTGAAGTTCAAAAAAAAAGTACACCCTAAACAGATCCGGTGACCGCAGAAAGTCCGACCGACCGTTCAGGTGAATTTCCCACAATTTCTGGATGGTATGCATGCCCGACACACCGACATTTTCCAAATTTAGTATGCCGGCGGCAGAAGTCCGCGCAAATTTGAACCACGAACGTCCGGCTCTCCATAGGATGACCAGCAGAACACAATGCTGCGATGAACCGTTTTATTTCATATGACTCACTCATGCAAGGCCGCACCACATACCAGCGCGACAAAATATACGCGATAGAATGCATATGTTCGTGTTTCAGACACCACGCCCTTGGGAGCCTCGGACGCTGTCATGAAAATCTACCCTAGACAATGAACTCCGAGCCCACGCCAGGGAGTCGATGGTAGCTGAGTGACTTATGGTCTCACCATACTCATCGTGCAACTAGGACTCCTGAAAAGAAACGCATATAAATAAATAATGCAAGTGGAGGTCCTCCTCAGGTATGTATATCGGCTGGGAGAACCATCATAGATGTACCACTTCACTGAAGCTTGGGCGGCTCCAACAACACGTACTCGTCGGATGGACCCTCAACAGACAACATGGCGTATTTCTCATGCTGCCATTGCAGAAGGAATGTTGTCCTGTTCTGGCATTTCTCTTCTTCCTTTGGACGTATGGTTTGATTGCGGTTGCCTTTGGAATGATAGAAAGGGCCAATGGATATCCTTTTCCAGACAGTCTGAAATGAGATTGTACAAAGGTTCGTGTCGTGTCTCTGTTTCTTTTGGCGTTTACGCTCACTATTTCCATTTCATATCTTCCGCCGTATTTATCTACCGGTGTCGCCCTCTTGCTTTTCATCCCATTTTTCTACGATTCCATTCTCATGCAACGACTATACTGCGACAGGCATGACGATTCCGCTACTCGGTATCGCTGGAGTGAACTCGTTGCTGTTCGCTGCCTATATCACACCTAACAAATCGCCATAGGCGGCGGCATGGCGGGTGCCGCCAATGCAATGCCCGCGAGCCCTGGTTGGTCATTTACTCATCCTGGTTCTCTATTTCGCACTACCTCACTCACGTACTAAGTAATAATCGAGATGAAGTTAAGATGCAAGGTCAATATGGTTCTGCGAGCGATAAAGGGCTTCGGACCGTTGCAAGGAAAATGTGGAAAGAAGGGGTTTTACAAGATGATCACGCGAGGGTATTGGGTGAGCGCTTTTAGGCCTTCTGAACTTCCTAGGTCTCTATCTGGACGTCCTCTTTGACCCACTCGCATGTCTATCTTTATTCCCCTCTGCATAATGTGGTTTAAGAGACGCTGTTTAAGATCCGGTCTCCTACTTCTGCATGGACCCCGGATATAAGACTCCGTCGTTTCTATTTCACTCTGTATTTGTAGGTTGCCGTTGCACAAGAAATTCCTGCATACGCCGTGTGAGTCCTATGCCATGTATTATGTCTAGAAAGAACATGACATAACCAATGCAATTGGGTTTTACTCAGGTGAGTAACAGCATCTCGCAACAACGGTATCGTTAAACCAACATCAGTGCGTCACTAATTCTAGTCCGTACCACATGAGGTATTTGAATTTTCGAAGCGGAAATTCCAAGGGGTATACGGTCAACAAGTATCCGTATGAACTCGTGAGCGGATCAACTGGAGGTTTGTATGGCTACCTCCAATCATCCTTCCATTTTGTCGATGTGCCTTACATTCGATCTACTTTGACATAGATCATGTACTGGTTATCGTGCTATCCCCTCGGTAGGCCTTCTCTTTTCCACTTCATCCTCTGTACCAATGAGCCCTGACAAAACCACCTCTATAGGCGTCATCAAATCTCGTATCCAGCTGTGGCCCACTCCACCAACATCATGTCTGCGGACCTACGTTAATTCAGAGCTCAGAGCAGTCATTGCCGAAGGTGGATTGTAAGTCCCGCTACATTGTTCTTCGTCTTTGAGAAGTTTGGACATTTTTGTTTGGCAAGGGATTGTTCACGGGATTGAGTCCATCATGTGAGTTTTCTTGCCTCTTTTGTCCATGCTGGTGTTCAGGCTACCAAAAAAACTGCCACAGTACTCCGAAGGTGAGCTCCAATTTGTCCACAAGAACTTTTTGTGCATAGGTGATATTCTGTTACTACTTGTCCTGGCTGTGCAGAATCCTAGAGAGAATTGACAGGCGCATGGCGAATCGCGGAGAAAGGTATGGGTAGCCCAAATGTGTGTTGCGGGGCCATCAGCAGAGTCCGCGTCAGTGGATGTAAAGCATACGATGCTCCACTGTAGTGACTCCGAAGGCAGGCTGGATCGCGATTCAATCAGCAGATCAGCTTCAACTCAAAATACATTCACAGCAGGCATTCAAAGCCAGTGAAGCGCCCTCACCTGTAAGCCCTGTTGAACATCCATGCATTTATCCATATTTCCTTTCCAGCTAACCTACACTCCAGTATGATTGTTCAAGTCTTTGCATGATGGGTATGCATGTTTTTGAGCGTCCCACGGTGAGCATGGGAGGTGAAACAAGAACAAGCGCTACCCTTTTCCACGTGGCCATCTTATGAAAAGGGGGTGCGTTTTTCCTCACAGGGCGTTTATCACCCTTCCATCTTCGTAGGCCAAACCCCCACATCGTTTTTTGGACATTCACCCGAATAACAATGAAGTTCACGCCTACGTCATTCACATTTACCAACAGCTCGAATGTGCAGCAGGTACTTGACCTCACGTCGGGCAAAAAAATGAAAAGCAGGGAGTCGTGCGGTGTCTGGTGTTTCGAGGACATGACCTGGAAAATCTTCTCCACCAGGACAAACTTGACCAAGCTGAAGAACGTCTATGCTCAAGCTGCCGCCTGCAATTTGCCCACTCCGGATGTTTTGTTCTGCGAGGGTGATGTGGCTGCTGAAGACCACAAACCGGCCAAGGAAGGGTTTGCGCTCGTGTCGCCTTACATGCCAGGTCGCTCCTTCGCCCTCAAAGATGGAAAAGGACAAGGCCAGTTTCGACAGGTCATTAACTCCATCACTGATGATGAAGTCCTTGCGCGGTGCATGTTGAATCTTATCACGCAGCAGAGTACTAATGAAACTACCGCAGGATCGAGCAAGCCCTTCTCGCGGGCATATATATGAACATTGTAGATCCCCAGGGATTTATTGACCCAACAAATGTTCTGAGGCCCATCGTGTTCATTGACCTTCATACCCACACCATGCCAGCGGGGGGTCTTGCAGACGCGCGTGATATAGTATCTCAGCGACGCGAGAACTGTGGCAGATAAGCGTGAGTATTATCTTTCACAGCCATTCTAAAATTGCTCACAGCCTAGGAAGTTGATGATCAGAATTCTATTCGGAGGGATCCAGGTGGAATGAGTTGAATCTGTGTATGAATAGCCAACAAACAGGAGTCGGATCATGCTGGAAGGGAATTTTTTGCCCAGATTTGTCGATATGAGTGGTCCCATGCACACACGGCCCTCGTCTGATGACCGAACTGGCGCCATGCCAGCGATAAGGCGTGATATTGATAGATGTAGTCCGTTTCGGGATTTTGAGGTGTGCTTTACCCTGAGACTAGTAGACTAT
>JBBPOF010000085.1:0-52583 GCA_038091315.1 Porphyrellus cyaneotinctus | reverse complement strand
AGCCCAATCGCTCGTCTGTCACCTTCGCCGTGTCGTTTCGAGCCCAGGCACTCGCACCCCTCCCCTTCTGCGTCGACCCGAGCGCAACCGCTCATCCCCCGTACCCAACGCGTCGATTCGAGCCTGTCCGCTCGCCTCCCACCTCTACCGTGTCATTTCGAGCCCGATCGCTCGCTCCCTTCCCCCTTCGTGTCGTTTCGAGGGCAACCACTCATCCCCCGCACTCAACGCGCGAAGGTCGGTGCAGCAGTGCCATCAAGGTTGTACCGCTGAGAACTGTGAATCGTATTGTCTCCATCACCCATCACAAAAATTGTCCAACTAACATATGCCCATGTATGAGTAAATATCCTCATATGAGGCTTGCAATATACAGTGCCCTGGAAGATGCCCGTTTTTCTCGGAGCTGACCCTACGGGTGCCCGCTGTTGGCCAGTAGGGTCAGCTCCATTTTTAAATATGAGATTGCGGTGTTGAGTCCTCGTTTGTGTGGTCACCTCGTGTACAAGCTCTAACGTAGTAAATATTAGAAAAGTGATAAATATGTACATTATGTAATATTATTTTATTCGAATGTGTGTGATGACTTGGTCACACCTCACTCACTGCCGAACCGCCAAGGATAGGACCCCAGTTGTCCAAATTAGGATTGCTCGCCCAAAAAGGAGCTGGTCCTTCTCGTCAACGGTAATGCCCACAGCCGGCATCTCGATCCTCTTGAACGTTATGTTTCCTAAAGCAATGTTCCACGAGATTGAAGCTGGTTTGTCACCAGCCGCGTCTGATTAATTGAAAACACGCCATATCTAGATCGCGAACCTCCTGGCCTTCCTTGGAGAAGTAACACTCGTTGTACCAGGTGAACTTGGCTGGCCGCTGACAAGATTCACTATTTCCGCCGACCGGCCATGAGCGATGCTCAATCCCTGGTAGCGTTTATAAAGATGAGCCTTTCACTCGAGAAGTACATTCTTTCAACAAGAACCTATTGCTTAAGTTACATCCGCCTCATTCGTTTCATGAGAGCATCCGCTCACTATTATATCGCCTTTCTTGCCGGAGACAGAGCCCCCCTCGTCGCTATTGGAATCGGTGAGTGTGTTAAGCCCGTGCAAATGCGCCTCCTACAAAGCCCTTTTAGTTTTTCTCGTTCTGGTGGTGGCAATGTTTTGGCCACGATCATCCGATGGTCGAACTCGCGAGACGCGGCGGACGGGTACGTGTGTTCGGCTTCCCCGTGATAGTAGCCCTTATTGAGAAGGAAACGGGAGGTGGCCTCCATCGCAGACGCGCAATCCGGCACACGGATATGCCGGTAGTCTCTGCGCGCATGCCGGATCGGAACACCGGTCATTAGTCCCCTAAATTTATTGCAGAGTTTGAGGCAGTGTCCCCAATTCAGTGGGAAACAATAGGGCGGCTGGATGCATATACTGAGGTTGAATCTAAAAGTCGTGAAAATATTGTCACTTGGAACGTTCCGAAGAGCGTCATATCTGCTTCAAAGTCGATACCAGTAAGCCACCGACCATCAGAATTATCTCGGGGACTGTCGCAAACGCTCTCAGCGCCTAAGCACTGCATGCATAAGCCATCAGACTTGTCACAGAATGTGAACCCTGAGGCCTGAGGGCTTCAGGGATCGTTCCTTCAAAAAAGGCCGGGGACTGAGTTGAGCATGCCTGTAAATTCGGTGGGTTAAATTTGACCATTGAGGGGTTCCACCTTTTGATTATTGAAAACCGTGCGCAAGGGACATCTCAGATATAGGCTCAAGTCCCCAGGCAACGGACACACTGGCATCCGTTCAAGTTGTTCGTCAGGGGACAAATTCCTATCTTACACAGTGGCACCAAGACGGACGTAGATCTGCACTGAAGGAAGGCGATCAGTGACACAACACTTATTTTTGGTGGCCTTACTTCCCTCAGTGCCTGAGGCACAAGTGCACAACAACGTATGTAACTTGAAATAGGCCGCTGGAGAAATTTCTGTTGTATAGCCTCTTGGCGAACATAGCATATCGCCTCGGCGCCATTGACGCGGCACTGCCCATTCTCCGACTCTCTATATTCGACCCGGACCCCGAAGCAGCCCATTTGGGTATGTGTGACCGTGACCGCCACCTCGCCGTCGCTCTTCTCCCTCAACCATGACCGTGTGCTGGAGATTGCTATCGCTTGCTACCTGTCCAGATTACTTTTTTTTTTTTTTGCGAGCGGCACTGCTCGTCACGTTGCCTCCCGCTCACGTTTTTCGAGCACCATTGCTCGACCGCCAAATCCATTTCGAGTGGCCCTGCTCGTCTCTTGTCCCAATGATAACATAGATATTGTAGATTCCCAAGCAGAATGTCAAGCATATCCCCAGGGTCAGATCGTACACTACAAAAATACACTTGATAAACAATTAATGTTGCATTGGACGGGTGATGTCGTTTGAATATTTGAATGGGCACAGACATGGTGATAGGCCGGTGATGCACCCGAACGGACAGTGGTACTAGAGTATGGATGGAGTGACAGTCGGGTGGTAGTACTTGAATGAACACGGACAGATGGACAGACAGGTAACAGAGCAATAGGTCTTGAATAGACGTAACAGCTTGATGAGGGAATGTTGGCGCTCGAACGGACACCAACAGGCGACTGAGGGGGACAGTGGCAGGAAGGAATGTGCGGAACTGGGGAAGGATGTGTGGCAGTCACGGTCACGCATACCCACGTGAGTTCGGGGTCTTGGTCGAATTGTTTTCTGCCATCGTTTTCTCAAGAGGCAGCGCTCAAGTCTTCCTCCCCCCCAACTCAATTCCGCAATTTACAACTATTAACCCGCAGCGTCCCATTCACAATGTCGGACCCCAAAATATTAACAAAACCAATAGGCTGTACGCTATGATATCGCATCAGATACTATGCAAACCCCTCGGTCTCAAACCTCAACCTTCCGCCGAGGCAAACAGAAACGCTACTTACTTCGAGGCCGGCGGTAAGGGTCTCGTATGTTTTACGTAACATCCACCGTCTTATAAAGGCCCTCGGTCGTGTATGATCGTCCCCGCAGCTTCACCCTGCAACCTATGTGACATAGCGATGCCTGCCGGAATTTTCACCCCCACTCACAAGCCCTGGATGATCCTTGCGGCTCCCAGTGCGAGTCCCACCCCTCCGAATGTAACGCTGCCGCCTCCCCCAGCTGTACCTCACGCAACTTTAGGTTCGGCCATCCAACTTCATACGGTATTTGGAATTGTCATTGGGTTTGGTGTGTGCAATTACATCTCTGCATGCCGTCCCTAGAGTGACATGATCCCGATACGCTTTCCAGTGGGCTTCGTACTCCTCATTTTCGCAATTTGGTACATATCCAGACTCCGATGCTTCAAGCAGGATGTCCCTTCGCCTTCATCACGACCACGATCGCAACCACGGACAAATTTCAGTATTCGTACGCTCCGCCCTGCCGAGTGACCGCATCCGATGACGTCTGACCCTTCATACTGTCACAGGTCGTGGACTTCGCAATCACAATTACACTATGAACGGTTCTCGTTCTCGTCCCCGCCACCCAATTCAACACGTGGAATCAACAATTGCCATGGATCCCATGGTCACGAGCTATTGGTCTCGTTCTTTCGATCACGACGCCTGTCCCCCGCCTTATGGAGGGCCAAGTCCTCCCCCGTATTCTCCTCCACAGCAACTGCATGTTCCCCCAAGTGCCGTAGTCGAAGTTTAACTTCGAAAGCCGAGAATTGGTTTTCGTACCCAGTTCCAAAGTTCTGATGAAGTTCCGCAGCTTCCAACGCAACGACGAGTTTTGTATGCTGTGGCGCTTTTCAGCTCCGCTTATGATCCCTTTCAACGCGGACGACGTCTCTCTTTCTTTCTTCCTTTGCATGATACCACTTTCGCGCTGACTCGATACCCCATAAAGGATCTAAATCGTGCACCATTTATGTCGCGCAGTTGGAGGTCTGTTATTAACGGTAGAACGCAAATGTAGCTTTCTTCGCTTTCGATACGCACTATGTTGTATAATAGCCGCAAGTCAGATCTCACATCAACTCCGCAGCCGCAGCGCATCAAGTCGTGGTGTGAGCGACCGGATCATCCTCTAGATCTGCCAACGTCCTTTGATCTTCACAGCGTTTCGTTCCCTGTATGAGTAGAAGGGAGCTCACATTCCTCACAGCACTGCTTCCGTCCCATGCTTCCGTCCCAGAATCGGAAACGACCCCTTCGCATATTGGCTTCTTTTCTCCGTTCCTACCGCCTCTGTTGTTTATATATACATTATGTATTCATTTACGCCAAGAGAGTTCTCGCGGCATCGCCTCCAATCTCGGATGAACTTTGCAGACTGGAAGCTACACAGCACGCAGTTCATGACGACGTATTCTTTACAGGACAGAGAAATAAAAAGAGGTGTCAAGAGATAAAATATCAGTAAATCATACGTAAAAGAGCGTGCGCGAACAAGTGAGCAGTAATCAAGCTGGGCTGAGAACCAAAGTATCCGGGGAAAAATAATCATGTGTGCAGAACACCCGTATGCAGCGAGTCCGTGGCGAAAAACTCATCAAGCGTGCTGGTGGTAACGATGACGATAAGATAATTGGATATGAAAAGAGGGCTATGTACTTGTCCACATTACCCGGTTCGGGGTTAGCACAACAAAGAGCCGAAGAGTATCCAAAAGAGAGGGAGGCTCAGGCTGTGTATGTCAGTATGGGGATGCTTCTAGGCGCTGTTGATGGACAACTCGATGGGGCATGCTGCGGCATCTACTTGCGCGGATGCTGTAGTCGTCGAGGGCAGGCCTTGAATGTCCATCGTCAAAAGGACCTCGAAGCTCACGCCTGGACGACACAATCCGACATCAGTATACACTGGAATGCACACGCAAAGAAAGCGCAGGACGCACCTGGCCTAACCCCATTCGTGTACGTCCCTCTATTTTTGCATGCGTTATACCACGCAACCCAGGTAGGATCCGTATCATTTGGCGCAACATACGAAAAATTGAGCGGGATCTGGATGACTGGGAACGAATGCGCGGGGAGCGTCGCTCTCCCAAAGTGACCCGATCCGATTTGGAAATTGCTGGAGGGATACCACACTTCAGCATCGATATGGTTGAATGTGAAAGGAATGATATTGTTAGTCGTATCGAGTTGGATATTGGCAAAGGCAGGGAAGGAAAAGTTGGCTGGAGATCGTGAAAATTCTGTGGGTACTGATTCATTGAATTTGCCTGTAGCCTCGACCACCGGGGCAGTGCTGTAAAATGAGACACCTGGTACGCGAGGAACAGTGATGGCAAGAACGATAGCGACGCTGCCAATGTGAGACCATGTAGCAACATCATAAGTACAAACCAACAACAGGCGGAATAAAATGGACACTGACACGGCACAGCAGGCGAAAATGAAGAACACGAGGAACCTCCTGGTGAACCATCTGGTACCGCAAAGCCCAATTTCGCCACGGTTCCAAGCTCTCCATTTTGCACGACGCTCATCGCTCTTGATTGCTCTTCTGCCCGACTTGGTCATTTGCTTCATCTCTGAACGGTTCCACTCAGCTCCTAGAGCAGGGACTGTCACGAGTTCAACAGGGGCAAGTGCATTATCAGTATCAGTGCGTTCCACTTTCTTTGCAGTGACAGGCGTGGGCGGCAGTTGCTGATAGCTATTTTTTCCAGGCTAGATCATGAACAACCAACGAACGATGCAATGAACCGCCCACTCACGCAGGTTCCTGACGTTGCCCAATACCGAACGCGGTGCTATACCTTGGGCCTGCGTTGTTGAAATCCGCAAAGACATCCCAATTTTCCGGATTGCCTGCTTCTTCTTCTTCGTCACGACCACCCTTCAGTGGCTCTTGTCTGCCTGCGGCGAAAAAGGAAGAAGCATTGTACCCTGCAGACTGCGTGTTGAGTAGATCCTGAGATGTCCGAGATTGACGGTCGGCGTAGAAGGAGGACTGGGACTCTGCGCGGGGCCGAGCTGCTCCCCGAGGGAGGTTGTTATTACCCGACGCTGGTGCGGGTGTGTCGTTGAGGGCGTCTATCGACCTGCGTGCACCGTAGAAAGAAGAAACGGCAGACTTTCTGTCGTACTCCATGGTTTACCAGTCGGACTGGGATGGGAAAGGAGGCGCTTCAACGATGTGGGAAGAGCCAACAGCCTGCGTGTCAATTGGGTTTCGGGTACACTAACACCTAATCTGAGGTTAGGGTTGGTTCGGGCTGAAACATCCTGTGGTCAACTTGTCATGGTGTACGTGACTACAGCATGGATTCAATCACCGCCATTACCTAACTTCAACCTCAAGGGTAAGTATGCTATACGGGTCTGGTCCTGCGATTCGAGGGGTTGCTGTGGTGCTGTAGAATGAATCAATGGCATATAAGCTTTAAAAGCGTCCAGGTGTGTCTATTCCTGCAACTTCGATAGCTCGGCTCTCCGTCTCAGCAGCACTCACTGGCGGTCATGTCTAGCAATTCGGGTTCGGGAAAAAAACGATCGCGAACTGAATCAGGGTCATCTCATGCCACAGACGAAGATTGCGAGGGGACCACAAAGAGACGACCACAACATGCATCAATGTTGTCGGCGCCTGGCACCGTAAATGTGGGTTTCTCCATAACCCAGCCGCGAGTTTGTCAACCAACGAATCCTCAGGAAACCGTACCCACGCTTGCCATTTCGGGCCTAGACAGCGAGATGGGTCAAGGGGAAGAGGAAAACCCCGTGCCGGATGGTGTAACACAGCCAGACAGCAACGAGGTGATAATCACCAGTATGAAACAAGTTTCTCTGTAGAGTTTGCCAAGATTGCTAATGACAACGTAGATATCCGAGCGACAGACCTCGCCCTTGGTCTTCGACGACTCCCTGCTGGTTTTTACATCTTCGTGCAACACAGCGGACTTCAATGGAAAACAGAAAACAAACGTTCATCAGTAAATCGCGACGTCGTGGAATGGAGTGACCCCATCCCAATGTGAGATACCTTCCCCTGCTTTAACTTTGATTGATGCTGACAGAGTTTGCAGCCCATCAGCTCCGTCGGCCACTGTTCGTCTGGATGTCTATGCGTCGTTTGAATGCCAGCCCATGCTAAGCGCTGGGGAGCGGTTGCGGGGGTTGACAATTACCGTAGATCAACTGTTGGACCGCAGTGCAAGAGACATTCGTGAGTGGGATCGAGTTTTGCACGCAAAGATCTGATTGATGACACATGGCAGCATTCTTGTTCTTTCCAAAGGGTGGTGATATTGTCTCCCCTTGTTCATCCATTTCCATAACTGTCATGCGGCGGACGTGGGAGAGCAATAATTCACCGACATCGATGGTCCCCGGACCTCGTTGCGTAAGTTGCACGCTTGTGATAACGCTTTCTCTTTAATCAGTGTGCGTCGATAGTCAACCATCGAACTTCGTGGCGAACTAGAGGACGCGACAAACCATGGCCACAACGCTCTATTACGCTACCGAAAGCGCGGGGAGAGACTTGAAGATCTAGAGCGTTCTATCGAGGAATTTGCGCGGGCACTATGTATCTGTCCGGTCACCCATGCCGGCCGTGCAGCGGCTGAGTCGAACCTGGCGATGGCAAGATTGATCCTCTGTCAAGTCGAGGGCACGGATGCCCTGCTTCCCCAGGCCCTGTATCGTGATGCTCTTCGCACCCGTCCCGCTGGCCACGTCGACCGTCCTTCTACGTTGATTCATCTGGCTGCGGTGCATCTCGCGCGATTTGATATGCTAAGAGATAGAGCCGATGGAGCACGGGCTGAGGCATTGCTAGATGAGGCGATGAGGCTTAGCCCTGCAGAGAGTCATGAAAACAGAGCCGCAGTATTCATGCTCCAACTGCATGACGGGCGTATCGTGGACCCCAAACAGATGGATCACCCATCGACGGAACAGAACCAAATTCCACAGTTTCTACACGAGGACCTGGTGAATTTCAGTGTTCGGTTGCTGGAAGACTTCGAACGATGTGGTGATCTAGCCAGTCTCGAACAAGCCATTGTGATTTTGAAGGATTTGGCGAAGTCCATTTCGCTCTGGGATAACCGGTGCTGCGCAGTCCTAGGACATCTCGGTGCAGCATTGTTGTATCGATTCCAACGCCTCGGAGAGCTGAGAGACCTCGAGGAGGCAATTTCGACCCTGAAGGATGCTGTTCGGCTCACTCCTGATGGTCACCCTGACAAGCCTGGCCATATTAACAACCTCGGCAACTCCTTCAAAACTCGTTTTGAACGCCTCGGAGAGCTGAGAGACCTGGAGGTGGCCATTTCGACTCGGAAGGATGCCGTTCGGCTCACTCCTGATGGTCACCCTCACAAGCCTGCCTGTCTTAATAACCTTGGCAACTCCATCGTTACTCGTTTTGAACACTTCGGAAAGCTGAGAGACCTCGAGGAGGCAATTTCGATTCAGAAGGATGCTGTTCGGCTCACTCCTGATGGTCACCCTCACAAGCCTGCCTATCTTAACAACCTTGGCATCTCCTTCAAAACTCGTTTTAAACGCCTTGGAGAATTGAGAGACCTCGAGGAGGCGATTTCGACTCTGAAGGATGTTGTTCGGCGCACTCCTGATGACCACCCTCACAAGCCTGGCTATCTTAACAACCTTGGTGACTCCTTCGTCACTCGTTTTGAACACCTCGGAGAGCTGAGAGACCTCGAGGAGGCGATTTCGACTCTGAAGGATGCTGTTCGGCTCACTCCTGATGGTCACCCTGACAAGCCTGGCCCTCTTAACAACCTCGGCAACTCCTTCAAAACTCGTTTTGAACGTCTCGGAGAGCTGAGAGACCTCGAGGAGGCGATTTCGACTCTGAAGGATGCTGTTCGGCTCACTCCTGATGGTCACCCTCACAAGCCTGGCTATCTTAACGACCTCGGCGACTCCTTCAAAACTCGTTTTGAGCGCCTCGGAAAACTGAGAGACCTCGAGGAGGCGATTTCGACTCTGAAGGATGCTGTTCGGCTCACTCCTGATGGTCACCCTGACAAGCCTGCCTGCCTTAACAACCTCGGCAACTCCTTCGTCACTCGTTTTGAACACCTCGGAGAGCTGAGAGACCTCGAGGTGGCCATTTCGACTCAGAAGGATGCTGTTCGGCTTACTCCTGATGGTCACCCTGACAAGCATCCCTGTTTTAACAACCTTGGCACCTCCTTCGTCACTCGTTTTGAACGCCTCGGAGAGCTGAGAGACCTCGAGGAGGCGATTTCGACTCTGAAAGATGCTGTTCGGCTCACTCCTGATGATCACCCTGACAAGCCTGGCCGTTATAACAACCTTGGCAACTCCTTTGTCACTCGTTTTAAACGCCTTGGAGAGTTGAGAGACCTCGAGGAGGCCATTTCGACTCTGAAAGATGCTGTCCAGCACACTCCTGATGACCACCCTCACAAGCCTGGCTATCTTAGCAACCTCGGCGACTCCTTCAAAACTCGTTTTGAACGCCTCGGAGAGCTGAGGGACCTCGAGGAGGCGATTTCGACTCTGAAGGATGCTGTTCAGCTCACTCCTGATGGTCACCCTCACAAGCCTGGCCGCTTTAACAGCCTCGGCAACTCCTTCAAAACTCGTTTTGAACGCCTCGGAGAACTGAAGGACCTCGAGGAGGCGATCTCGACTCTGAAGGATGCTGTCCAGCTCACTCCTGATGGTCACTCTGACAAGCATGGCCGTTTTAACGACCTCGGCAACTCCTTCAAAACTCGTTTTGAACGTCTCGGAGAGCTGAGAGACCTCGAGGAGGCCATTTCGACTCAGAAGGATGCCGTTCGGCTCACCCCTGATGGTCACCCTGATAAGCCTGCCTGTCTTAACAACCTCGGCAACTCCTTCAAAACTCGTTTTGAACGCCTCGGCGAGCTGAGAGATCTTGAGGAGGCAATTTCGACTCAGAAGGATGTTATTTGGCTCACTCCTGATGGTCATCCTGACAAGCCTCGTCGCTTTAACAGCCTCGGCAACTCCTTCGTTGCTCGTTTTGAACGCCTCGGCGAGCTGAGAGACCTCGAGGAGGCGATTTCAACTCTGAAGGATGCTGTTCGGCTCCTCCTGATGGTCACCCTGACAAGCCTGGCCGTTTTAACAACCTCGGCAACTCCTTCGTCACTCGTTTTGAACGCCTTGGAGAACTGAAAGACCTTGCGGAGGCGATTTCGACTCTGAAGGATGCTGTTCGGCTCACTCCTGATGGTCACCCTGACAAGCCTGGCCGTTATAACAACCTCGGCAACTCCTTCAAAACTCGTTTTGAATGCCTCGGAGAGTTGAGAGACCTCGAGGAGGCAATTTCGACTCAGAAGGACGCTGTTCGGCTTACTCCTGATGGTCACCCTGACAAACCTAGCCGCTTTACCAACCTTGGCAACTCCTTTGTCACTCGTTTTGAACACCTCGGAGTGCTGAGAGACCTCGAGGAGGCCATTTCGACTCAGAAGGATGCTGTTCGGCTCACTCCTGATGGTCATCCTGACAAGCCTGGCTGTTTTAACAACCTCGGCAACTCCTTTGTCACTCGTTTTGAACGCCTCGGAGAGCTGAGAGACCTCGAGGAGGCGATTTCGACTCTGAAGGATGCTGTGTGGCTCACTCCTGATGGTCATCCTCACAAGCCTGGCTATTTTAACAACCTCGGCAACTCCTTCATCACTCGTTTTGAACACCTCGGAGAGTTGAGAGACCTCGAGGAGGCCATTGCGAATCTGAAGGATGCTGTTTGGCTCACTCCTGATGGTCACCCTCACAAGTCTGCCTATCTTCACAACCTCGGCAACTCCTTCGAAACTTGTTTTAAATGTCTCGGAGAGCCGAGCGACCTGGAGATTGCAATTTCCTTATATTCCCATGCTGCCTCCTCTCCCTTCGGTTCCACTCCGCATCGATTTCACGCCTCAAAGAAGTGGATATCATGTGCCCATATGCTGCAGCATCACTCTCTCCTCCATGCATATTCTACTGCCATTAGCCTCCTTCCCCATCTTGCTTGGATTGGCCTTTCTCTCTCTCACCGTTACACTCAACTCATGCAAGCAGCCAATGTAGTGCGGGAGGCTGCCGCTGCCGCTTTAGACTCCGGATTCCCAGATATTGCGGTAGAGTGGTTGGAACAGGGACGCTCCATTGTCTGGGGGGAATTGTTTCGGCTTCGCATGTCCTATGAAAAGTTGTCATCTGCATATCCGGATCATGCCCACAGACTTCAGGAACTGTCTACTGCATTAGACCATGCAGGTTCCGCCCGCGAACAATCTTGGTCTACATTCATGGAATGCCAAAGCACGATTCAGGAACTGCTCCATACTGGGGTGACTGATGATGAACCTTTGTCCACCGTATTCCAGGAAGCTCGAAGCACATCGCGCCGTGCCGAAGAATCATCAAAGCAGGAAGCTGACAGACATCGTAATCTTGCAATTGAGCGAGACCAATTACTCCAGGAGATTCGCAGATTGCCAGACTTCGAGCGATTCCTCCTCCAAAAATCATTCTCTGAGCTCCGTGCTTCAGCCCACTCTGGGCCGGTGGTCATACTCAATGCCGCAGAAACCCGGTGCGATGCGTTGATTATTCTCGCCAACGTGGACCATGTAATTCATGTCCCACTTCCCTTTCGCTTCAAGCAATTGGTTGATTTGCAGAATACTCTGAAGCATGTCGTTCGTGATGCAAGGAATGCAGAAATTGTAACGAGTGAGGGTTTCAGATGGGAATCCTTCTTATCTCCTCTGTGGAAATGTGTTGTCAAGCCAGTCCTGGATGCTTTGGCCTTCGCAGTACGTTATCACGCTGTTCGAGTTTCAGGTTAATCCATTCATCTGTCTCCGAACAGACTCCCGGAGAAATGTCACGCATCTTTTGGTGTCCGACTGGCCCTCTGGCCTTCCTTCCTATCCATGCAGCCGGTTTTTATGACAAGCAGTATTCGGAACCCGGACACAAAGTGTTCGATTTTGTCATTTCGTCATACGTCCCTTCCCTTGCCATCCTCACCCCATCCCCCGGTCCCGTTGTGGTGCCTAGCGACACTCTCCGCCTCCTCCTTGTTCCTCAGCCTGACTCAGATGGCCATCCCCGACTTCCAGGTGCAGTCACTGAGTTGAAATATATCAGGGAGGTAATCCAAAACTCTCCTTCAGCATGCACCACTGCTGTGGAATCCTCCGTCGGAACAGTCGAAGAAGTACTTTCTCTGATGAAGGAGGCGGACTGGGCTCATTTTGCATGCCACCGTACCCAAGACCCCACCGATCGGACCAGCAGTGGACTTTGTCTCGCTGATGAACGCCGCTTGAAGCTACGTGACATTATCGCATTGTCACGTCCTCGCGGTGGGCTTGCCTTTCTCTCCGCATGTCAGACGGCAAAGGGTGATGAGCGTCTCTCCGACGAGGCCGTCCATATCGCAGCAGGAATGCTATTTGCTGGTTACGGGGGAGTCATTGGTACGATGTGGTCGATCAGCGACAGTCTTGCACCTGTCGTGGCGAGGGACGTATACCACCAACTGTTCGAGAAGGACATGAGGCCGGATTATCGTGATGCTGCGCGAGCGTTGCACGAGGCAATTGGGGATATTCGAGATAGCGGCCTGGCGTCGTTTGACGACTGGCTGCCGTTCATCCATGTAGGTCTTTAAGTATTTGAGTGTCGTACATCTTCTACTGTTACCATATGGTATTTATGCCTCCCACTGCACATGGATCCTAGGTTGGTCGTGTATGATAATCTCGCTGAGAGTATGCCGTCTTTGATGACCTCGTTTGGATATCCATCACATCCAACAACACCATCGAATTTGCACACCGCGTATTCCACGCAGCCCGCACCGCCAACTGCTCCTCCAAACCATCGACACTGGTCTACCTATCAACCTCACAAATGCCGACTCGGGGTGCGTACGGTCTCGGATGGGTCGACCCGCACAACACGACACACTGATGAACGCAGGACACGCGTCCCTTACTCACCCTTCTGACGGCGTGCGACGCGGACTCGAACCGTCTCAACGACCGCGGTCAATCCATCGCTGTGGGCGTTGTATTTACATGAAGCGAACGACGAGATCGTCGATGCGATGCAGACGCTGGGTCGACGTCGGTGAGAACGCAGTGCTGCTATGACGGGGACATTACAATGGTCATACACTGAGGATCATTTGAGACTCGTGGATTCGCGTACGTCTTGACGTCACCAGCTGGGGCCTAGATCTAAGACTCCTCCCAGAGTGAAATGACACTGAGGCAGGGTCCAGTCAACCGGGTCGCTTCTCTGAAAAAAAACCACACCCCGCGCCAATCTAAAGTCCGCTCTCCTCGCAAAGGTACATACGTTGATAGACTGATGATCGACTGAGTCAGTCAAACGAGGGAGTCTCGACGGCGTTAGACTCGGTGTCGCATCTGTTCAGGCTACCTAAGGATACATGATGAAGTACTGGTGGCAAAGTGACGAGTCCGATCGCGACTTTAGACCACCAAATACATCCCTCACCAACCCCCACTGAGGTTGGATCTCCTCCACCGTCGAAATCAAATAATCCAGCCCCGTCCCCGTCAGCGCGATGCAGGATGTCGGTCTGTGGGTGCCGTGGAGGGGGTGGTGGATCGCGCTGATGCGTTCGACAGGACGCAGCTGAAACCGTACAATCGTCTGCAAGATGCAGACGAACAAGACGGACAAGTATATTTACCATATTTCACACATTTCCTCTTGTTCTTGATAGCGATTAACGCCCTGCAACAACTCGAAACCCCAAATGTCATCCATCTTACTCAGCATCAGTCGTTGCCAGCGAGCGGTATTCGGACGGGCCGCCAGTTTTGTGCAAGGATAGCATCTGCACGAGTATTTGAAACATGTACGGAATATATTCTATCGTCCATGGGTAAGAACGGGACGGAAAGTGAGAGGGGCACGTACGTTCGATATCCTGTTATAGAATAACGGTAAACAGACCGAATAACGCTTGTTCAAACATGAGCAAGGTCGCTGGTGTAGCATGCACGACGAACCTTGTCCACGCGTCAGTCTTGTCGTCGACGCGCTATCCTCGTACGCACCACATCAACGCCGACATGCTTTCGGAAATGTACTGATGGAAATCGGGATTTCCCGGACTCTTGCAGATGATGCCAAGGATAGAGGCCAATAGACAGAGGTCAGCGTCTAATACGGTAACGATCACACGCATCACGCCTGCATTCGTTGTAAGTAATGAATCGGAAGCAAAAAAAGAACACTTCATGAGGTGATCGTTGTCGGCGACCTTTGGTGGCACACCTGCTCCATCGATCAGCAAGTCGACTGCAAAGTCGTGTACGTCTGCCTGCGTAAATCTAGGAGAGACGTGAATGTATGCACGGTAGCAAGAGTGATAACACGAACAGCAGCTGCGTCCCCCTTCTTATAAACAAGATTCGGTCAATGGTGATGGCAGCATACGTATATGGGACGTAGTTTTCCGACGTGAGGTGCTTCATCAGGAGCGGTAGCACTCGAGCAACTGCTCTTTCGTCAACTACGGGTGGATGCGTCAGTCGGTGACACACAGTACCTGATCACGGCGGAAAGGAAGCGAATCGCGTCGACTTGTAGGGTTGGATGGACGGTCCCATGTGTCGCCTGTAAATCTTGGAGCACGTGATCTGAGAAGAACTTGACTACGTCCACTTGAGCATTGACCGAGTCACGCCGTGCTACGCTTACCAATGCAAGAAAAGAAATATCGAGGGATGCTTGGTGGTTAACGTTGCTCAGGTGATATACCTCACAAAAGGGGAAGAGCTTAGAGGGAAAAGAAGGGACGTCACAATTAAGATCCATCCCGCGAGGGTTAAGAAATGGTGTCCATCACACAGTAGCACGAAAACAGCTAAGCCCACCTTGATGATATTGATCTCAAAGCGAACCAAGAGTGAATTTGCACCCATCATCTCAAATATCTCTCGATCAACTTCACCCGTCGGGAACGGTGTCAACGTTGGTCGCGGCGTCTGCGGTGGTGGTGGCGGCTCACCTGGGCTTGCGGCGTCGTACCGAAATCTCTCGGTATGGGTGGCAAGACCTTGGCCTTGGTGGGCGATTGTGATCGGAACGTATGCAATTCATCCGGCGGTGGCGCGACCGTACTGTATGCATCGTGGACGACACGTTGAAAAACGATGATGACCCACTACTTGGCGTTGTGCTCAGTGCGGTCCCCACCGAAGGCTATGTCGGAAGGTCCTTTTCGGGCATGGTCAGTTCGGGTTCCTTTTCCTTGATGCTTTCCCGGTCGCGCGACTTTACGCCAAAGGAGAGCTTAGACGCCTTTTTGGCCAATGAACGGGCTTTGCCAGTCTCGTTCGAACCTGACGACCCGTGTCGACGATGGTTACTAGGACGGGACTGTGACGGACAAAATGTCTATAGAAGGTATATGAATCCACTCGAACCCCGCTCTTGGTTTCGCGGTATTGAACCTACATCCGATCGAGCACCTTCTTGATGTCCGCCTTGAGTACCGAAGGGGGGTTGGTCGACGTCGTGGAGACGCTGTTCAACACCATCGTCTCAACATTACCGGATAAAAATAAAAGAATTCGGATCACGTACCTGAACAGCCCCTTCAAGTGAACAGGTTTAAATTCCTTATCCACGTGAGCAGTATTCCTGAAGCTCTCGTACCGCGAGTCAGACGTCGTGCTCAGCGTTCTCCTCGACTCCTTCCGTACGTCCAAATTGGTTCACTGCTGCTGATCGTGCACTGCTCGCTCCAAATCCCGTCGAAGGTCGTCGATGCCGGCCCATCGAACCACCAATACCAGGGAGCAACGCCCCCCCTGTGCTACTTCGTCGCTCATGACGAATCGCTCGACCCCGCGGGTTCAAACCGCCGATGTGTGTGCGACAACGGCTGACTCTGGCTCGCAGACAGTAGTGGCGGCGAAAACATGGTCTGTCGCCGACCCTCTGGTTCCGCAGCACTCTTTTCGTTGAACACATCAGCAGCATTCGACCGTTTTTCTGTCTCCGTGTCTGTCGCAGCCTTGAGCGATACACCTCCCACAATCGTTGTCCGCTTGCCATGTCCACGTTTCCCATCGTCTCCGCGCGTACCGCCCAACAACGTTCCGAACCGTTTAACGAGCGTCGCACCTGCAGAAAGTGGCCCATCGTTCATTGCACCGCGTTCGTCCTCGCCATCAACCTTCTCCTTGGCCGCCGCAAACGCACCAAACTCTGGTCCAGCCGTATGGGGCACCTGCATGTCCTCTGCCTGTTGTCCACAGCTTTCTCCGTCCCTCCAAACACACCATCCAACCTGCGCAGAACTGTCAGACGTTGGTTGAGACTGCGACTGCGACGGTGTGTCGGTGCAGGTGGTGCACGAGGTAGAGGGGGCCAGTGCCAGTGGTAGGTGTTGTTGGAACGGCGAATAAGTCGACTCGTTTCGTTGAGGGTGGCGGCGGCGGTGAGGGTAGCCCTACATCGCGCGCCCTCGGTTGTCCCTGGAACGTCGCAGCAGTGGGGGGATGCTGTAGACACTGTATCGTAAGACATGCCAGAGCAATGCGATGTTGCTGGCGCGGGTAAGCGAGGAAGAGGTATACTGTAATCGGCCTTAGTGGAGGCTGGCATGGCGAGCGGTTGAGGATTGACAGACGGAGGTTGCGTCTTGGCGTTGGCATCGTCGCCGGTGGGTACGTTGAGATAGGCACCAGATTGGATCGATATCTGGGAGCTAGCAAAGTGGCCTGGTCCATAGACGCGTTCGCGTTCGAACTTCTCCCGAGCAAGGTAATACATAGAAATGAGGGGTGGAACCCATGCGTAGGATCCAATGGTTCGCGAGGCATCTGTGATTGAGAGATGTGATTGGGAGTTGGGTGGGAGTTGCGGTGAATAGGCGGACGAGAACAGCTTCCTGCGGTAAAAGTCGAACCCTGAGAACCGTTTGGATTTCTTGGATGGGGTCAGTCCGTCCTTGTGAATGTTGGATGAGGATCCGTCAAAGGAGATGGCGAGAAAGATAGAGAAGGATTCGCCCCAGCGACCGCCATTTCGACCTCGTTTTCTGTCCCAAACGGCGACAGCACGTATGTATGCTTCGGACTCCAGGACAGCGATCAGTTTGCGCTCGATCTCCTCCCGGAGCCGAACTCGAAGCCTTTCATGCCTCGGATGACTTGCCGATCGAGCTCATCTACGCGAAGAGGTCCCCGGTGAACGAGGTGAGAACCGGCTGGCCAACTAAATCCACGGACCATCCATGGGTGTTCGAGCACCTCGGTCAATGAGGCACGTGCCACAGGGTTGGTGACGAGCATCCGCGATAGCAAGTGCTTGCATTCTGCGCATGCGATGAGCAACGACCAATGTCAGAATCAGCGCGATGCACCGGCACTCAGCCAGACTGGGTACTCTACGAATTCACGCTTAATTTTTGCGTGCAATGCCGGCATGCTCTGATCGTCAAAGGGAACCTTGCCACAGACGAGGACATAGAGGACGACGCCGAAACTGCAGACATCGACTTCGGGACCAAGATAAACTTTTGCGTTCAATAATTCGGGTGCTGCAAAGTATAACAAGCCGCAGAAAGTAGAGAGTCGTTCTGCGGGATCATATAAGTTTGAGAGACCGAAATCGATGGTCTTGATGTTTTCTGTGTCTGATATAAGTGTCTTCGATTTTGAGATCTGGAGGAGAGAAGGAGGTGAATACGTGGCACGTGAGTGTGGGGACGAGATGAACAATACCACGATGGACGGCGTTATTGCGATGACAATAGTTGAGAGCACTGCCTATCTGACGGGTAAACTTGCGTGCGACACGTCCGCGCAGTCGACCGTGGCTGATGATGTAGCATCTGGCCGCCACTCACGTACTCGAAGACCATGTAATAATGATATTGATGAATGATCATTCGCGCATGCCACAGATATCGGGATGGTGGAGGAACATGTATAGTGCGGCCTCGCGGATTGTCCTGATCTCCTTTGATACATCCTTGGAGGCCTGCTTTGAGATGGCTTCTGAGGAAGCACTGGAGCCGTTGGGGAGGGATGTGGAGGGGTGGACGCGGGGGAGAATCTTTATGGCGAGTTAGTTGGGCAAAGACGGGTGAGACGCGCAAGGGAGGGTTGCAAGTTGGACAGACTTTTTCGTCGGTGATATTATGGGTGGCAAGTTTTACTTTGTCAATGCTGCCTGCGCCGAGCGTCTTTGCGAGGGTATAGTCGCCGAGGACTCGGTATGCGCTGCGGGATTGCTTGGATGAGGAACCCTCTCTGTGTTGGCAGTGTTTCTGGTCGGACATGGGCTGTCTATCGCGGTCCGAGGCGCTCGTTTGTGGGGATATGCTGAAGGCCTGCGGGGGCATGGAAAGGGCCGGGGTCTGTGGTTGGACTGTGCCCTCGCAGACGGTGGGGGGAGAGGGCGTGGGACGGCCATGGATGCTGTGGTGAACGTCGGAGTGAGAGAAGAGGGTGTTGTGAATGTCATCGTCGCTAACGGGGACGAGAAAGAGGATGGAGGTGGGGTGGTTGTACCGAGCGCAGAGAGGTTGTTCACAGATGATGACTGACCAGGGAGTCCTTTCGGACAAAGGTCGAGTACTTTCGGTTGACGACAATGGCCTCCTCAGTGTCCTTCATTGATCCAAGCTGGCTATAGCGATCACCAAGATGAACGGAAAGACAGAATAAAGAGTAGGCTCGCTCGGGGTGGCCGGGTGGGCATAGTTCCAGTGCTTTGCGAGTGAGAGCGATCGCCTCTTCAACGTAACTGACCCCCCTCCTTGCTGAAACATGGCTCTGGAAGATTCTGCCCGAAAATGCAAGCGATCTTGAACTTGCATGTGCGTCCATCAATTGTCCTGCTTGCCGACAAAAAGACAATAGTACCTTCCGAATCCATTGCTAACGTTCGTGAGTCAGTCACCTGGGCAGACCTGGATGCAGACGCAGACTGACGGTGGTTTGGTTGCGGTAAGAGTGCTCCTCAAAGTTGGAGGAACGTTCGCGCACCCCCTGTGCATAAGTTCGGCCGAAATCCCGTGACCATATTTGTAAATATAGATCACGTGATTTTCTATGATTACTGTCTTTTTCAGGCAACCTGGCCATGTGGGAAAATTATGTAAAAAACGAACCATTCCTCGCTCCATCCATACCACTTCCAAACACAACCGGAATTCATCAAAAACAGCACCATTCGACTCCGAGGGGGCCAGAGAATACGTTCCGTGTGTACCGATCTACTAAAACGGCCATTTTGAATCTTCGGTATTTCGGTATTCAGAGCTCCGTGCGGTAAGCCGCTACTGACGACTGCCGCTTTGTAGGGATGACTCAAGGCAAAAAAATCACACCAGAAATGCAGTGGGCCATTGTCCGGTTCTCCCGGATGTTGTCCATCGAACATATCGCCGCTGGTCTTGATCTGTCACCCCGTTCTGTAAGACGGGTCCTCTCGTATTTCTATACGCACGGGATAGTCGCTGGTGATCAAGAGCAGCCTGTTGTGACAGAGACACAGGGAAATAGGCGGTTAGATGAAGACAATGTCAAGGCATGGCCCTAGATTTTTCTATTCAATGTCTACTAAATGAGTATAATAGTTTATCCTTGAGACGATTCAGCAGGCACCGGATCTCTATCTCGATGAACTGCAAGAGATGCTCTCAGCATCCAGCGGGGTCCAGGTATCACGCTCAACTATTTGGCGCTCACTACACCGTGCTGGATTTACGATGAAAAAGGTACGAGTCTGACTTAGTTCTACATACTTGTGGAACCCTGCCCATTTTGTAGATCACACGCGTTGCTGCAGAACGATCGGCTGAGAAGCGACTCGAGTATATTGCCAGAATTGGTCAGTATCAGGCAGAGCAGCTGATCTTCGTCGATGAGAGCTCTGTCGATCGCAGGACAACATACCGCGGGCGTGCATGGTCAATCAGAGGAACGAAGGCACAGCGTAAGGCATTTTTTGTGCGTGGGCGACGGTAATACTCTATTCTTCCGTGCTGTGGTTGTTACTCATCCCAGAAAGCTTTTCCGTGCTTCCAGCGCTATCGCTACATGATGGCATCATTTACTGTGATGTCGTTGACGGATCGTTCTGTACTGAAACATTTCAGGACTTCATTGAAGCCCTTCTCGACAAGATGCAGCCGTATCCGGCTCCCAATTCAGTGATTGTGATGGACAATTGTAGGATTCACAAGCACCCTGACATCCTAAGGGCAATTGAAGAGAGGTAACGTATTTAGTCACTCGAGAACCTGCGAGCTAAACGTGTGAATACTGCATGTACAGAGGCATGCGTTGCGAGTTTTTGCCACCATATTCTCCGGACCTCAATCCCATTGAGCTTGCGTTTTCCGCTATGAAATACCACCTTCGCCGGAATGGAGACTATGTACGAATGGCGATGACAGTGCTTTCGGATGCGGAGATATATGCAACACTTCTCGGAGCTTTGTGTACCATCACGCCTGGAGATGCCTATGGTTGGTATTCGCATTGTGGTTATGTATGACGTCTGTACTGCTGGTTGTGTCTACATCCCATATGAATGATGGCAATACATTTTCTTCCGCTGCCGTGTGAGATATCCTCCTGCCCCTTCGACAAGCTTGCATCATCGGCATAGCAAGCACACATTCCCTCCCTGCCTCCACAAGTCTCTCAACTTGAAATTAAGTCATGCGCATCTGAATGCTCATCCTGCGCTCTCCCGCTGACCTCACGTGTGAGCAGTGTTCATACTGCTACTACACTCTCTTCAGAACTTGAAGAGAATGGCGTTCGTATTGCCTCATCCTCTTCCTCTCGCACTTTTGTTTCTGAGTCTTTACCTTCCCGCCCCCGCAGGTGCCTCCAAGTCTCGCATAACTTTTGCCAACACCCTCTGCGAGTCCGAAGTCCTTCCCCACAAGATCATGGACGATCCTGACACCACCCACTGTGAGGAGGGCATCAGAATCAAACCTGTCAACGTGAATGTTGGGATGGTGCCCCCATTTCTGGTAACTCTCTCTTCAGAGGATGGCGTTCATATTGCCCTCACGATTGTTGACATGTCTGATCGATAACAAGTTCGCATTAGTGTTTCCTGGTTCTCTTAGTACCAACCCATTCAAGCCCGTACCCACCCGACCGGTCCTTGTCGCCAAGACAGTGGCGACAATGAAAATGCGCTGTCATCGCCGCCACCACCACCAACAATGATGACGGACACAACGCCGTCATCACCCGCTCATCCTGTCACCTCATCTGCATCGTGCCGAGCCTGAACGCTCATCCTCCCATCTCAATCACATTGCTTTGAGTGCAACGGCTCATCCCCCACGTCCAATGCGTCGTTTCGAGTGCCACTGCTCGTTCCCCCACCTCCATCACGTCATGTTGAGTGCGGTTGTTTGTCTACCACCTCTACCGCATCCATTCAGGCCCGGTCGCTCGTCTCCCACTTCCACCGTGTCATTTCGTGCACCACTGCTCGTGCCCACCTCTGACGTGTCATATCGAGTCGAACTGCTCGTTCCCCTGCCCCTCCTGCGCCAATGCCTGTCTGTCCCCTACCTCCAACGTGTCGTTTCAAGCCAGAACGCTTGTCCTCCTTCTTCGCCGCAGTCTATGCCATCGCACATGTTGGTCAAATCATGCACAGTGGGCACGGTCGCGGAAGGTGACGCTGCTTGTAGAAACAGTGTACAATTGCATCAACATGGTGTTTACGCGGTTTGGGCTCGTGAGTGAATTGATACTTGCATAACCAGCGCTGAGATTGTTTTAGGGAAACTTTTATCTACTCTTTGTAATCTTTGTGAGAAACTGGCCTATGTGTACATGAGTACTAGACTGACGAAGCTGGCAATAGGTCATGTTGAGTTCGTCCTTGGAGGACAAGTCGTTCGGGTTGCTGAATATCCGGTACTTAGAGCAATCTCTTGTCCTCCACGTCCAATGCGTCATTTCAAGCCCATTCGCTCGCCCCCCTCCCCTTCCATATCATTTCCAGCGCCTTCCTCCTCTAACACACCATTTCGAGCACAGCTGCTCGTCCTCCTCCTCCAATAAGTCGTGTTGAGCCCAATCGCTCATCTGTAACCTTCGCCGTATCAATTCGAGCCCATTCGCTCGATCCCCTCCCCTTCCATGTCATTTCCAGTGCCTTCCTCCTCTAACACACCATTTCGAGTGCAACCGCTCGTCTGTAACCTTCGCCGTATCAATTCGAGCCCATTCGCTCGATCCCCTCCCCTTCCATGTCATTTCCAGCGCCATCCTCCTCTAACACACCATTTCGAGTGCAACCGCTCGTCCTCCTCCTCTAACGAGTTGTGTCAAGCCCAATCGCTCGTCTGTAACCTGCGCCGTGTCATTTCGAGCCCATTCGCTCGCTCCCCTCCCCTTCTGCGTCACTTCGAGTGCAACTGCTCGTCCCCCTTGCCCAATGCGTCACTTCAAGCCTGTTCGCTCACCTCCCACCTCCATCATGACTCTGTCACTGGTCAATATGCTCCGAAGAACAGATGGTCGCTGCCAGCTCCAAAGGTTCGATTCAGATCAGTATGGAAGGTCAATGGATATGGGTCACGGGAACAATCTGATAGTAGGATATTACATACGAGAACACGAGGCATATCGATAAAGCAACGTGTTGTGAGTGTGCCGTTTTCCTCACCTCATACCACCATGACCTCGAAAAAGTGCAGCGTTTCTCAAGATCCTATTACTACTGCAATGAACAGCGGTGCCAGCCAAACAGGTGAGAATCCAATTGTCTCGTCCACATTCTGTTTTCACAGCATCTACAGGCCAAAAGCGTGGGGCATGTTCCAAGTGCCGATCCGCCAAAGTACGCTGCGAATTTCACGATGGAGCAAGTGCATGTCGAAGGTGCACCGAAAAGGGATTCGCAGACGGGTGTCTTCCACTGGAGAGCCGTACCCGTTCAAGAGGCAAGACTATCCCTGGGCCACCTCCAAGCAATCCTTCAGCGGCGGTGCAGATCCAGGTGCGTCAATTTATTTTATTTGAGCTATATGCCAACAGCCATCATAGGTCGACGATGCTCGACCTAAAGATCACCTGACCAAGCAGCGACGCAAGGTGGCATCCCAACGGCATGTGGCTGATGTGCTGCCTGCACGTTCTTCACCTCGTATCATCGAATCCCCGCTTGAGCCTGACTTCGACTATACGGAATATCAATCAGATGGACAACAGGCCACCGTAGAAGACTTCACGAATTTGATCGAAGCAGTCACTAGCAATTCGGAGGGTGACAATGGCGACAATCACTTGGATGCAGTAGTCCGTGACAAAAGTGATGGAGATACGGGTGGTTGGGACCATACGGATGACCGCTCAGACTCTGAACTGGACCAGGCCCTTGCGCAGCAGATACGAGCAACAAAGAAACAACCTGTGCGCGCTCGTGCACCCACCAAACAGAAGACAGCCACACCGTCGCTGCAGCCACCCCAGCCTGATGATCCAACTGATTCATGTAGGGTCTCGTTGCTTTTTTACGATCTCTATCACTGACGAATATCACTGGTTAGTCTTTTCTATCCAATGTACAATCCGCACCCCAGATGGGTCAAATGCTCCATTTTCAATATCATCAATGATCACGCTCGAGGAACTACGTCATATTGTTGCTCAGAAACTGAGCCGTTTCCCAGGACATGTCCGGCTACGCTATCGGTTGGACAGTGACAAGGCGAAGGATGGAATGATCTCAGTTCAGAACGACGAAGAACTCAATATATTCAAGGATCGCTTGCGACTGTTGATTGTTCCACAACGACTTCCAAATGGCAAGATGTCGGCTCGTCGATTGAAGCCAGTTAGCGTCTATTTTGAAGATGCTGGAACCGAGGAAGGAGGTAACAAGGGAGTGCGTAGTTCGTTGTCATTATGGCCCAAAACTCAACTAATGGAGCTCGTCAAGCAGAATGCTATGCTACCGGGAGGTATGCAAGGGAAGCTCAAAACTGCTGCGCAGTCTGGCACTCGACTGGATGACAAGGATATCAAAGTGCATATTGCGAAGCTTCAAGAACGGTGGATCTGCTCGACTCATACAAAGTCACCCGAGACCCCGGTTTACTGTTACCCTGCCAGCGACAGTGTGTGCTATCCCCTTACATTCTCTAATCTCCACATCTGGGCGCTCGAGATGGTAAGTCCCTTCAGTTTATTTGCTTTACCCGTGCTAAATAAATAACAGATGCATGGCGAGGCATCCGTTGACGAAAAACCAACCAAGATAGTGTTCAGAGAAGCACGGCCACGCAGTCGCCCCACTGTGAACACAGCCACCACTCCTCCGTTGTCTGTCACTCCACCTATGACCACGACACCTCCAATGCTCCCATCAATGCTCCCATACCCATACGGTTATCCGATGCCAACATATATTCCTACGCATTCACCATACAATTATACCATGCCAACTGCAGAGTCACCAACCAATCTGAACCCGGCTCTTCTTGCATTGGGCACAATTGATCTCCGGCAACGGTCCCCACTCCCCAGTGCAGCCCCTTCTCCTAGCCCTGTTCCTCATCTGCCAGCTCCTGGTGATATTCCGGATGTCATCGATTGGTTCGCATACCTCGACAAGCATGAGCAGCGGAACTGCGATGGTATCACATATGAACAGTTTGGTCCCATCTTAAAATCTCATGGGTTTGTTCGTATTTCTCAGCTAATTTCCGAGTTTTTGCCAGTACCGGAGTTGCAGAAGTTGTTGAATGTCAAGTTAGGTACAGTGATACAGATTCTTGACTACGTAAGGGAGGACCTACATGCTATCAGGTCAGGGAAGTTGGTGTTCCCCAAGGACTTGTAGTGTCATATGTTTTCGTGCAATTTGTATTCCTTATCATGCGAGAGCATTACTCCGAAGTTGTCTGGGCTGCCTCGGAGACCCTGAAATGCCGAAAATGCCGAATCTCACAGAACCTCAACCGGTTGACTCGGAACATGATGTCTGAACTTCCACAAGTCAAACTATATAGTTTTTATTGAATTCCAGTAGCCAGTTGAGGAGCTATGTATCGACCGGGCCAGGACGCTGTTTATTACATAATTTTCTCACGTGGCCAGGTTGCCTGAAAAAGACAGTAATCGTCCCTTCTGCCATTCTGTTTTCACGCACGCGCGCACTTACAAAAGCCCTGCGGGCGTCCCTGTTTCCAGCAGCTTCCGCATCTCTACTTTCCCTCAAGCAAGATCCTCCTCGATTTCGCAACGTAAGCGCCATGGCACCTCTCACAAATGGAGCTGTACCCAAAAGCACCAAAATGCATTCGAAAGTTGTGCGTCTCCTCTTTCGATTCCAACGCGCACTATATCCATCATGTTCATACGCACAGGTCATCATCGGTTCTGGTCCCGCTGGGCACACCGCCGCTGTCTATCTCGCCCGTGCCAACCTGAACCCCGTTCTCTTCGAGGGTTTCATGGCAAACGGTTTTGCGGCTGGTGGTCAACTCACCACGACTACTGAAAGTGCGTACATATTTCGCCCTCATTTTGCCTATTATTCTTATCCCCATTTCATCTCTAGTCGAGAACTATCCTGGTTTTCCCAAAGGGATTATGGGTCCCGAGCTGATGGACAAGTTCCGTGAGCAGTCGATACGATTCGGAACCCGGGTTATCACAGAAACCGTGTCCAAAATCGATTTGTCCGCACGCCCGTTCCGGTATTGGCGCGATGGTCAAGAAGATGATGAGCCTGAAACAACCGATGCCGTTATCATCGCAACAGGTGCAAGCGCAAAACGTCTTGGACTCCGGGGTGAAGAAACGTACTGGCAAAGTGGAATCAGTGCCTGTGCCGTCTGCGATGGTGCTGTTCCCATTTTTAGGTGAATTTATCCCGCTAGCAATGTATTAGGCGCTCACATTTTATATGTGGGGCAGGAATAAGCCCCTGGCTGTCATAGGAGGCGGAGACTCCGCCGCAGAGGAAGCAACCTGTAAGCGACAATCGTAACATATGTAGCCGTGTTCTGATCCTATTCCGTCTAGATCTTACGAAGTACGGCTCCCGCGTCTATGTTCTCGTGCGCAGAGGGGAACTCCGTGCTTCCAAAATCATGGCCAAACGTTTGATAAATAACCCCAAGATCGTACGTGTGCTCAGCTTAGATCCATCGCACACCGTCACTGAGCTTTTCATTGTTTGAACCGACTTTCTGTCCGTCGTGTGTAGACTATTCTTTGGAATACGGTTGCTACCGAGTGTCAAGGAGACGGCGATCTTCTTAACAATCTCCGCATCAAGAACGTGCTCACGGGTGAAGTAAAAGACCTTCCCGTCAGCGGGCTCTTCTACGCGGTTGGGCACGAACCTGCAACCGCCCTCGTCCGTCATCAGCTGCACACAGACGAAGACGGTTACATTATCACCGTCCCCGGCACAACACAAACTAGCGTCAAGGGTGTCTTTGCAGCAGGCGATGTGCAGGACAAGCGCTACAGACAGGCAATCACGAGTGCGGGCAGTGGTTGTATGGCTGCATTGGAGGTCGAAAGACTCCTCGCAGAAGAGGAAGAAGGGGTCGAGGCAGAGTAACTCGATATAATCCGATAGGTTTTGTGCCACTGGTACTCTAGTTGACATTGATAGGACGCTGGTTTCACCACCGTATTCTCAAAACACACACTGGCACTCTAGGATTCCCGCCCGCAATTATTGACATTCCCCAATGTACGAGCCTCAATACCTGTTCATAGATTCGCTGCTTTAATATAAAGAAATTGATGTAGTCAGGTCAATTCGTGTAATTTCAAGCTCCCCGAGAGCCAACCGAGTTCGAAACCATCATGATATGAGTGCTTCCTGAGAAACTTGGAACACAACGCAACCACTCGTAAACGAAACATACCAAAGCACCTTACTGCGTAAGACAGCCGAAAATACTGGATTGCTTCTCGCGTTCCTGCTTCTCGCCTTCTTTCCTATGCCCCTCACGCTCCTGTCTCTCTCGCTGCTTCCCGCGTTCATGTTGTCCATGTTCTTGCCTCTCATGCCCCTTCTTTTGCCGTTCCCATAACTCGCGTTCGGCAGCCAGTTGTGATTCAGCTCCCCTTTTCTCGGCCTCTGCATGTTCACGAGCCTTCTGCTCCTGTTCAAACAACTGTGCTTGGTGTTGCGTGTTCGCCGTCTGCTTCCTGAAAGCCTTCCTATATTGCCGGTTCTCCGCCTCGAGTCGCGAATTCTCCCCTGCAAAGTTGGTGACCATCCGCTCGAGGTCTCCCCGAATCCGCTCTATCCTCTCTCGCGCTTTCCTGGCCTCTTCCTGGAGCAACATCCTGGTTTCCTCGTCTTCTGCGAGTCTTGCGCCCTCTATTCCTAGGCACAAGTCCTCAAGCGCTTCCGTGTGACGTTCGCCCTGTTCCTTTAGTTCGCGCATAACATCTGCGCCGGCGGTAGTGTGGGAAAGGTCTTTTTCCTGATCCACCATTTCCTCCTGGATAAGAAGTGTCGAGGGTTCTAGGCCGACCAGTTGGCGAAGAATGGCGTGTGCTGACGCCCGCGACCCGTCGTGGCGAAGCATACGGGCACCTCTGTCGAGCGCGGGCTTGAAAAATTTATCCTTGCTCGCGAGCTCGCGTTCTCTCGCCTCTCCGTCGTTGGGGTCCACCTTAGACCACATATTGGTCACGAGGAGGACGTTCCGCAGACCAGCATCCCCACAGAGATTGCGGAAGATGTGAAAGTTCCTCCTCGATGGGCCACCCATCTTATTATCGGTGATGCGGTGCATGTAAATCAGGCCAGCGAGCTTGGCCCCTTGGCTATATCTATATGTAAAGGTATGACAATTGCGCCATGACCGAGAGGATATGTGTCGCTTACGAGCCAGACAGATAATCTGTTATCGACTTGAGAACGTCGGTATCGCTCCGGGTAGTGTCGTCAAATCCAGGAGTATCGATCAATGTGACCGACCGCCCGTCGAGGGAAAATGTAGATGTTTCTACGTCGATGGTGCAACTCTCAAGCGAATCACTGACGGCCAGGTTGGACCCACTTGCGGTGTTTATGAACTATAAAGTGTCTCGGTTTTTCGTCTGCTTCGTTGGATGAAATAACCTACCGTGGACTTTCCACTACCAGTTGCTCCCATGACGCTATGGACTGAAGCTCAGAGGAGGTACTGCTGAGGAGCAAGAGCTGACGCACGCAACTCTCATCTTGTCTCCGGAAGCCATCAATACGGCAATCCGAGTTATAAGTCGAAATCGTCAACGGCAGACTTGACTGAAAACGAGTAACAAGTCTTCAACGGAACTCTTTATTGTAGCGGGTGTTTTCTGCGCCATCCTGTGGAACGCGGGCATAGTTCCAGGTGGGTAACGCGTTGTGCCCACCCTTCTTGTGTACCCTGATCGGCCTCATGGCTGTCCACGAGGTTTCAGCGATGTTTTGAAATCGCAGTACTTGTTCACATGAAACATCTGTCATGCAGCTGGTATCGTCTCATTGTATGGGAGTCGAGATCCTTGGGTGGTCCCCACGACGGCGGACGCCCCGCCCTGGTGCGGACGGCTCGATGGGCTGGAATAAATGCTGCATTTTGATCGGCATTTCGACCATCTGTTTGCGGCCAGCATCATAACTCATGAAATGGAACCCTCCCGCCTGTTCTCGCGCCGCACGAACGTGATGAGCGCCTCGGACAATTTCAAAAGCACGCTCATCGGAAAGTAACATGTCAGCCAAACGAGGCGAATGTTTGTGACATTACATGGATTAAGCAGCGGAAACCCTTTGGCTTCCGGACGTGATAGGATGCTGTGGAAATAAAGACGCTGGTGATTCCTTGTCCCACGTCATTCGCGACTGCAACGAGGTTCTTCGCACGATGTATTAACTCAGGTAAGGAAGTTTTCATCCCACCCACCCTGTGCGTCCGGCCCCAAGAATATCATTCTCGAACGGCCAACGATGATGCATTAGCGGCATGTGAACGTGTGCAAGGATTCCCACACGACCTGGAGGGTTCACCTTGCGCTCACCCCTCAATCGGATCGGATTTACGGTGTGCATGCTTCGAGATGATTGCGCCAGGTCTTCTACGCGAGGCAAGCCACACCCATTAATATGATGCGTCTCAACGCCGTTAACATGAGCCTTCAGAGTGACTCCAAGTTGCTCGGCTGAACCTTCCCTTCTTCTACTTCAAACGAAGCTACCATTGACCATGGGTCAGATTGTTTCAGCCGCTTTGCGTTGTCTTTCTACTTTTACGGGCGCGCGAAGACAAGGGAATCTGAGGCTGACAGATGTTGACGAGGAGTCGGCGCCGGCAGCGGGTACACCGATGCCAACCGTAGCTCAGGCTGCTGGTTCAAATTCAAAGCCCATTTACATTGCGTATGTGGCTGTTTTTCCATCTTTGTCGGCGGTGATTCTTATGGTCATATCAGGGTCATGGGCCTAACGGGGAGCGGAAAAACGACGGTCCGTAAACCAATTGGCTCACCTGACGAGCCATTCACTTACAACGTGCTTACAGTTCGTCAACTTAGTATCGAAGTCGTCACTTGGCGTAGGGCAAGGGCTGGAGAGCTGTACTTCGGAAGTACAAGCATCGAGTCAGTTTAGCGTTGGCGACAAAGAAGTGGTTTTGATCGATACGCCGGGTTTTGGTGACACTACCTTGGGAGACAGTGACATATGGAAGATTATAGCTGCATCCTTCGTCACTAGGTAAGCATTTAGCTACCCTAAATGCGGTGGAACTGACGATGTGACCGTTCCATAGCTATAGAGCGGGCATACAATTCACGGGCGTCATTTACATGCAGAATATATCCGACGTGAAAGTTTCCGGTTCAGCTCGACAAAGTTTTAGGATGTTCCAAGAACTCTGCGGAGAGGAAGCCTACCCTAACGTCCTCCTTGTCACCGGCTTCTGGGACACCGTCGTCCCGGAAGTTGGCAACTCCCGAGACCAAGAACTTGCAACCAAAGACATCTTCTTCAAACCGGTTCTCGAAAAGGGCGCCAGGATGATGCGCCATGACAACACGCGCGAGTCTGCGCTCGAGATCATCCGGAGTCTCGTCGACAAGCCTCCCGTAGTTCTCCGGATCCAGCTGGAGCTGGGAGACGGTGTGGATATCTTGCAAACGTCCGTATTCAAGCATATACGCGAGCTCATGTCGGAACTAGCGGCGCAGCGCCAGAAGAAGCTGGACACATTGATGGAGGAGCTGGCGCAAGCCGAGCATGACGGTGACGAGGAGACGAAAGAGGAACTCCAGGACGAAGTTCAAGCTGCCAGGGCAGGGCTGCAAGAGGCCCAAGACAAGGCGTCGAGACTTGCAAGTGAGTATCAAGCGGAGTTACGCAGGATCGAGGGAATGTTGCATAGGCGAAGGAGCCTAGGTAATAATACACAGTAGCATACGTATAAAGTCATTTGCACGTTGTATGCAGCTTCCTGACGAGGCGACTTATGACATGAAGTTTGAGTTTCGCGGTGCGAACGACACAAAATGTTGAACTTCGGTCCGGTGTTTCTTGGTTCATGATTGGTGGATGGAAGGTAACCGAACCGGGCTGTATGTAATGAGGCAAATGATCTCGAATCAAATTTCAATCTTTTTCCGCCTCCCGATCTCAACCAGTGTTCATTCCTTCGTGGCCACAGCTACATGTGTATTCACGCCGTCCACTAACGCTGGGGTGTTACTTATTACATCCAGTGGTGTCGCCACGGTGCCGCAAGACCGGCGACAAACTACTGCTCATCCGAGGATCTGAGGCTATGATCGATTCATTTCGACGTTCAAAACGGCACGGACTCCGCGTGTCTCTCCTAACCACCGATTGGGCAGCGCCATGAGGGAGGTCGAGGCAGCCCCGCATTCAAATCACAGTGATATAAGGAGACTTGTCTCACCTTCCCGACACTCCGCTCAGCTATCCCCGCCTTCAAAATTGTGCCATTCTCCTACCCCCTTCCAATCCCCTGACTAAGCAGAAGCACTAGTATGGCCCTTCCGGAGCAAACGGTGGCAATTGCGTACGTCAATCTCTACCGTGACCTACCTGGTCGTCCGTGTCCTGAATTTAGATGCAGCGTCATAGGTGTCACCGGGAGCGGGAAATCGACCGTGCGTAGTCTCTTCGAAGAAATTTCTGATAGCTGACCATGATTCTCTCATTACCCAGTTCATTAATGTAGCCTGCGGATCAAACTTGCCTGTCAGCAGCTGCACCACTGAATTGCAATTATCGACATTTTCCCTCAATGGTCGGACAGTCATATTGATTGACACCCCGGGATTTGACGACATGCGCCTTGGCGTCTTGGAGGTTCTCAAGTTGATCAGTCATTTTGTTGGACTGTAAGTACGCATGACCCAGGACACCGATGCCCTGAACCCACATGCAGGGACAGCCAAGGAGTCAAGCTCGCCGGCGTGATTTACATGCACTGCGTCCCTCAGGACCATATGCGTGGACCATCCGGGCATAACTTTCACATCTTCAGCAAATTCTGCGACGGAACAAGTCTCCCGGATGTCCTCATCGTAACCAACGAGCAGGGGCTTGCCAACGGGGACGAAGTCTTCGGACCCGCGATCGACAAGGGCGCTCAGGTGCTTCACCATGATGGCTCGCAGGCATCCGCACACGCGATCCTTCGTTGTTTTCTCGATCGGACGGGCAAAATTCGCCCTCCACCAGAAAAGTCGCTCGGCCAGAAACCGGATTCTAGTCGCACTACAACAGGAGTAGTCGCCATATGCCAACCTACGGGACAGGCTGAGCACCACACAACGCCGCTCGGGGGGCTATGTCACAGGATAGATGCAACAACGCTCGCGGAAGACGAAGTGGCGAGGAAGGTACTCCAAGAAGAAGCGGAGAATTCGTTGGGGAAGATAGAGCACATTCGATATGATCTCGAGCAAGTGGTTACACAGTTTGCGACTGAAAATTCACGACTTGAGGAAGAAAATCGCTGCTACAAAAGTGATTTCACAGCGCGAAAGGCGGAAACTGAGCTCAGAATACGGTTGCTTGGGGAGGAGCGCAGGGCGAAGGAACTCGCAGAGGCAGGACGAGCGCGAGCTGAAGCGCAACTGGCCGAAGAACGTGCGTTTTGGGAACGTCAGGCAATGGAGAGGGAAAGTTTGAGGAAACATGCGGGACCAACAGTTATCGCGTATGGTGCCCTGATCTTTGTCTTGCTCTGCGCGTCTCGATTTGCACTTCATGGTACTTCCTTACTATTATGATTCTTGTGTGTACTTGTCCCAGTCGAACCCGTTAGTTATTTTAATTTATTCGCCTGCATCGTCTATCACATTGGTTGATGTGTCCGGAGCTTGCATTACAGGACCAACTTTCGGCTGTAACGCAATCACGGTTGTCGTGCCAGGACGCAAGTTATCAATGAGCCTGCTCCAGGCCCATTCTGGACTATGATCTCGACCCTCGACACCGCATGGAGTCCTCGTGTTCCTATTCTCTGCCGATCAAATAATGTTCTGAGTGCGAGATGACTGCGCACTTGTGCGTACCAGCCTCACCTCCTCAAAGATGTGAATGATTGCTGTGGGTGCTCAAGCATTCCGGCCTGCATACGTTACTTACTTGTTAACTCTCGAACATTGACTCAGAACAAAAGCATGATAATAAAAAGTGAGATTGTTCCTCAACTTGTTGGAAATCACGGAATCTACGATGCATGATACATGTCCCTGAGTCGCTTGTGCACATACTCTCCAGAAGTAACAGCGCCATATTTCGCTGGCCGATCGGCAGATACACAACTTGGTATAGGCTACAAAAACGTACGCACTGTCCATTTTGCACTTTTTTTGGTCTATCGGGGAAGTCACGTACCTCGATATTGACATGGTAATCTGTACCAAAGAACAACGGGATAGAATAGCGATCCTTGCCGCTTTTGTTTACGGCTCGGTGGACGGTGGACTTGAAGACATCATCTATGGGACCACGTAATTCGATAATCCCCGCTTTTTGACAGGTAAGGCGAGCACTTACTTGTCCACAATGCAAGTTGATCACCAATGCTAGGACAGCGGTCATGAATGCTCCTGCGACATTTGAACGGTATAACTCACTTGATAACCAAAGTATCTTCGATAGCAGGTGCGTCGATCCACCGATCCTCTGAGTTCCTGACCTGGAGCGCTTGGATCCCTGGCTGCTGCCAGAGAATAGTGAAGCACTGAAAGTAAACTCCGAATCAATATCTTTCGTGATAATGCAGTATTAGGTTGGTTCCTAACCTCGAAGCTACGCAAGAGATGAGTAAGAGTGGAGAAGAGGCGAGGAAGACGTACTCAGAGTGGGCTCCGATACCAGGTGTACCTTCGTCAATCTCGAGATGTCCGCTCTGCAACGGGTAATGAAGCATTCTCATGATTGCGGCAGAATTCTGCGTCTAAAAACATACGACGCGTTTTCTCGAAAAACGCGAGTAGATGAGCGAGGTGCCTACCTTGTCATCGAAATACCTCTCTGGCAATTCAAGAGCCAGGGAGAAAAGCGGGAACAAAGTCTTGCCAACGTTCACTGCTGCATGACTGTAAAAAAAATACAGTAAATCCAACCTGATTTAAAGACTTGACTTGACGCACTAATACTCAAGGCAGGCTTCTCTGAACCCTGGACAGTCGTCCAATGGCCATACATTAGCACCCGCCATCACACCATCATTGACCCTCTTCTCGTCGTGCGCATTTGCTTCGATTTCCTCCCATCCGATTTCGAAGCCCTCGTGAAAGTCACCCTTACTGTTATTAGCTGGATCGATGTTAGCATCGAGGGGTGGGCTGTATCCTTTGAAATTGGCGACGGTCCGGTGATCTAACTTCGTAATAAACGATCTTGATCAGTACTGGCGGCCAACTGCAAAAGCGATGGTATGTTAAGAGACACACCTTCATTTTTTTTGGCATCGGGAGACTAAAGTACGTCTGCATCGCGCTAAGAATGTTGTCCAAACACGACTGGGGAATGCCATGGTTTCGTACTAGGGAGTATACGATGAACTGAGCTTGTTCACCTCCGATAACAACAAGGCGCGCACCGTAGAAGAACCCGACTCGCATACACGCATCTCTGATCTCGTATGCTGTGGCCAGTCTTCCTTTCAAAGTACCACAGTTGCTTAGATCTCTGCGATCGAGTCGGTCAAAATGCGCATTTACTACATGCTGGTCGACCCATAATTGATCTGATCATCAGACTGACATGATTGGGATGCTTGTGAACGCGCCATTTACGTTGGCTGCAGTCGCTGCCAAGGACATGATGTGAGCTATCTGCGGAAAATGTAGTGGACACTTCGACGGAACAAACAAGTCGCAATCAAGTCGTGACAGCATTTCGCGCCTGTCACATTGTCACGACTAGTTGACCGTGCGTTACCTGATCTGCTTTGTCCCACTCACGGAATCGCTCAGGTACGATGGACAAAGACGTGCTGATGCATGTGATTCCGAGTAACATCGTCTCACGACAGGCAAGTACTCTGGCCCCATTCGGCGACGCAATAGTGGCTCCCCTACAGTTAATCTGGCACTGCTTCTTACGCCCACCCCGTGCAAGCGCGCCTGGACAAGGTCAGTAGTATCCTCTTCTGTCTGCCTTTCTCATTACACAGATAGTTCTACGAAGGTCAGGCAGGCGTGCACGATAGAACTCGAAGAAGCTTGCTTCACGCCGTGCGTATGATGACTGAAGCCAGAGACCGCATACCAACCAACAAATACAAGACAGCTTACAACGAAATACCGACCAGCCAGTCACACATGCCGACGTGACGCAAAATCCCGCGAAATATACGCGTGGCTATGGCGCCTCGCGAGGCGCCTCCATCGTGGATTCGTGAGCTTTCAAACACTGCCCCGTGGAAGAGCCGTGCTAGCCATTTAGTGATAGAAATCATCGGGTCATCATTCTACCAGTGTGTCAGTGAGTCCCCTACCACGTGAATCGCAGAGATCACGACTTTTTTCGTCTTGCCAGTCAGTCGGGTGCCCTGTTTCCATAGTTCTCACGGATCCTAACTTGAACCTACTGGGACTGCTTGCAACATTCGTATGGTGCATAGTTTCCAAGGCGTTTTACACGGCGTACGCATTCTCATCAACCTGCGGGACGTACTCCGCGATCAAGACGACGCCGTCACGTTTTCGGTGTCTCACATGTAAATCGCAATCCCGCTAATTGGCATGACACAGGTCGAGTCGTTCGTACAACAGGACTGCATAGGTGTTAGTTCCTGCAATATGCGTAGTTCAGGCTACGTAGACCCAGGTCCCCGCCAGTGGGAAGCTTGATCTGCTTAAGGACCGTACTTCATTGGTGTCAAAATCGTGGCTGGAGATGGGCACGATGACAGCCGGGTTATCAACGAATAGATCACTCGATCCATAGGCACGTCATCGATTGCGTGGAGAGCCATTCATCAACGTGTATTCTACTATGCATATTATGGTGTACATTGAGAACATGGTGACTATTTCCAATCATTTTGCTCGATTCCCGGTTTTGCGTGTATCCGTAGATGTGAGTAAGTAAATGGATCTACTCCAGTCTTCAAACGGACTGATCGAAGTGTAAGCCACCAGTAAAGCTTACAGGTATGTCTTGATGTATGCTGCCCAAAGAGATGATGAAAGCGACATAGAAAGCAAAGTTACGACGAAGAGGTAGAAGAGAAGAAGCGCGAGTGTTGAGGCGACGAGAATTTCCTGCGCATTTTGTCACTGGTATACGACGTGTCCGTGATTATGCTAGGGAATGGAGGTGACGACAACTCAGTAGACATGCCACGACGCTGAAGTGCCGATGATGAATAAAACCCCTGAATTAGGACGAGTAGCTCATGCCCCTGGCGAACGGTGGATGTGAAATGATCGCATCGCCCTCGATGTCACCGTTCCCGCTTCCCAATGCCACGAAAGACGTGTTTGCGCGTCGAAAATGGGTAGGAGGAGGCGGGGCAGTAGAGCGCCATCTACTTTCCCACACGCGCAGCGCCGCTACGAAACCAGGATTGGGGTTGATACAGGGCCTGTGACGTTTGACCAGCGCATAGGCCTGATCATATGACATCCCAAGATTATGGATGAGGTAAGCAATGACGATGGCAGCTGATCGGGAGATACCCTGTCCGAGCCCCGCCGTTCAGCGCCCGTACGGCGTTCTATCATCTCCGGCACGCACCTGCTCGCAATGAACGAGAACGTTTCCACCGCTAATGAGCGCGTTGGCGATGTATTGGCATGCACCTTCGAGATGGGGCTTCAAGTCTGCGGTGGGCTTGTCGTGTATATCTATCCTGAGACATCGGATTCCATCTTTCTCCGATACGGGGATCCATGAAACATCGAGAACCTGGACGATGTGCGTGATGCGATGCGTTTTGAGCAGATCGCGGTCCATGGTTGCGAACATGGATCCGAGGAAAAGGTTCCCAGACGGCGTGCTCGACGGTATTTGGCTGACGGACTGGGTGGTTGGAGACGATGAATGGGGATGACGAGTGGGTAGGATTTGATGCATCGGGGTACACATGGCCTCCATGACCTCTTGCGCCATACCCTCGAAACGAATCATCTTTTAAGGACGGCGTAGATGAAGCTGAGAACGGTTGTCAACGTCGATTTCTGAGGCCGAATTTTATAACACAAGGATCATTTGGACGATAAATGCTGGATGAGGAAACGGAAAGGAGAAACAAGGGCTTTTGATACAAAAGATGGCGCGTGATGTTAGGAGAGACATTGAGTGGAATTTGAGCTCCCCGTTCAAATAGTGGATCATCATGTGTGGCGTGGAGTGCTCCATTCCCTATTTTGGATGACGGACCTGGTGTGAACGCTCTAGACTCTTCAAAGGAACTTGACTGACCGCTACTTATCAGCTGCTATCACAGCCGTACAGGTTTATTGTCCCCCTGAAATTAATATCCATTCCCTTCCTTCAAATGAGCGGTCGATTTCAAGCCCCGCGTGTGCCAGCATCTCGATACGGCGCATCTCAAAACGACATACAAAGCAGGTTAGGATTTTCACGACGACTCTGGAAAATACATCTCCGGTCAGAAAATGCTGACGTCGTAGGCACGGTCGGAGCTAACAACGCGGCGAGGTCTCGCTAGGCCAATGCCGATAGTTCCCGAAAATCACGTTCCGAAATACGTACTAAAGCAGGTGTGGCCCACTTACCCCGAGTTGTTCTTGAGATATAGCCATTCGACTAAATTTTCACCCCTTCAGGCTAGATGCCCGAGGTTTCGTGCGACTGGCTCCATATACGGTGGCGTCATTTCGTCCCGTTTGAAGAGATTAGTGTGTTGAAGCACTATCGGCAAGCAGCACCAGCAATGCGAATTTCGGAACGGAAGGCCAACCAACGTTCTAGATCGACCGCCATCTTCAACGAAGTCGTGGCATCATTTTGACGTCATGGTCCTGTCCCTATACCACGTTCACACACCTGTTACGCCAGAGTTCACATCATGATCTCAGAATATTCCGACAAGTCCTTCAGCCTCGTTGACAACCTCATGCCCAGACTAAGCCCGATTGAACTGCATCTTCATACTTTTTTTCAGCATTCCCACTACTTTTTTGGTCTCGAAGCCATTTACTTCTCGATGCCCCCAACACGTGGTCCATTGGAAATGTGTCGAGGCCGAAACTCCGAAATGTGGCAACACTCACCAACTTGAGACAGATGTCTTTAAATTTTATTCAAAGCAGACGTCATTCCGATTGTTTCAAAATAGGACGGTGTCAGTGTCAGTATGTTAGCGACACGATCTTTTATCGATCTTCAATGTCAGCGTGGTCACGTCCTGGCGCCTTCTGGACTCACAGATAACGATGGTCTAGATCAAAAGTCACCTACGATGAAGATAAGAGACTGGGAGAGTGCTCTTTTTTCTCGTGTTTCCTTTGCATCCAGACTAGGGGAAAGGATGGATCTGGAAAGCAATTTCTCCTCCAGAGCTTGCTCGCAATGTCCAGACCAGCGATCCACGTGGACAAGTACGCATCTGGACGCATGGAGTTGACCTTATCTGATAATCTCCTGGCAGCACGATGTGACACTCACCCATAACAATCAACTGCCACGGGCGAATTTACCTTCATCCCGCCCTCACAGGTCACTGCCCATTGATGGTCCCCATTACACCGTGCCTGTGGAGTAAGGACGAATCAGTCTTTCATTAATTTCGCAGCGCCTTTCCTCACCCGAGTACCAAAGTGTCGATGATGATGGTCCTGACTCCTCATGCAAGGTCATAAGCTCCGTTGATGGCCCTCAGCGATTCACCGCACCGTCCGCGCATCTCAACATTGCAGTTCCGACTCCAAGTAATGGATGCCTCGTGTACCTCGATAATAATCTGAGCATCCCAAGGTGATTGAGGCAACTTGAAACGCAGTGGCCGCATGACTGTTGCTAACCATCGGCGCCGCATTCACGGCCCTGTTCATCCGTGTTCATCAATCGGATTGATATGTCGTCATGCACGATCGCGTGCAGTGCTGATCCCAATAAGTTAGGTACTAATCATGATCGTTGTCAAAGGAAAGGAAAGCATGTCTCCATGGCTTTCTTCATGAGTTCCGTCGGGAAGTAGTGATCCGAAATTGAAACGCCTACCGAGAGCACGTACGCGCATCACCGGCACCTCCGAGAGAAGAAAGGTCCCTGTGCGTTTGACGGCGCATAAGACCACCCGCGCAAATAAAGCAGCGCGGGCGCCAATGGCCCTCGGATCCGATGGAACGGCATTCGTAGCATCTGTGCACGCGCACGGGACCACGGTGTAGATAAAGAATATACTTGGCCTCTTCGATAGACGCGCACTTGTGGAGCTAGAAGAAGGGAAGAGAAGTAGCAAACTGAGCCAATGAAGTGCAAACACATCATTTGAGACCCTTCCGGCTTCGCAGGTCTCTTGGTTCTAGGTGTATGCATGGCCCATCGGATGGTAACGAGTACCGTGAGGCTGTGCAGAACCACAGAGTCGCTAGGTCCTCAGCGACGGGCTGAGAGGAAACTCGCCTCTCGCTGGACCTATACCATTCACAACACGGAAAGGGATACGTGTTTGGTCGCATGGCGATAGTCGATCTTGCATAGCAGGCGCAGCGAAGTTGGAAGTCAACGCTCCGTACAGAATTCAATCGCAGCGGTCGTGTCAAAGATCATGACTCTCTGAAATTCTTCTATCAGCCGTGTCCGTGTGTGTATCTGATGCGTGGCTTGCTCTGTTCCTTGACGAACGAAAGGTATCCATATCGATGGATAACCTCTACAAATCTGGAATAGAATGGTTACTACTGCGGAATTCGAGTTCCACGCGCCTAATAAGCGATAGCAACCAGCAACAACTCAAATGATAGCTGTTCAAACTAAGGCTCACACAAAGGTGTTAGTCACGACGAACAAGTGACAGGAGGAGACGAAATTCACAACGAAAGAAAAGCGGTCAGATCATAAGGTTGCAGAACACTAGTCGTGAAGGGTATGGACTCTGGACAAGGAAGAAGATAGAGGAGACAGGCAGCGAGGGGAAACAACATCGGCATTTAGGATAATTGAATGCGGTGAACGGGGCTCGTCCTAAAGATTAGTCTACAAGACCACGCATTGAAAATGTCTCTTCTGCTTGCCCCGGCTGAGAAGCGCAGCTCGAGTGGCATACTGAAAGACTTCGCGGACACCCTCGCCCGTCCGTGCCGAGCACTCGAGGTAATGCTTCGCTCCAATCTTGTTAGCCACCGCCATACCCTATGACAGATCACTAGGTAAATGGATAAAAGTCAACATCAACTGAGGGTACTCGCCTCCTCGGGGGTGACGGGACGCTGGCTAGTCTTTCGGAGCTCATCGATTGTTCTAGAATCACGGCGAAGGTCCTTCTTGCAGCCGACAAGAATGATAGGCAGACCGGCACAGAAGTGCATAACCTCGGAGATCCACTGGGATATGAAATGCTTTTAGGACGGGTGATAGGAGTGCCTTGGGGAACAGACCTTTTCCTGAACGTTATCCAACGAGTCGGGAGAGTCGACTGCGAAACAGATTAGAATGACATGAGAGTCGGGGTAGCTAAGAGGCCGAAGCCGGTCATAGTCTTCTTGACCAGCAGTGTCCCATAGCGCTAACTCGACGTGCTTGCCGTCAACTTCAACATCCGCCACGTAGTTCTCGAAGACGGTGGGAACATAGACCTGAGAAGAAGATGACCGGTTCAAAATGCAAAGAAGGAAAGAGGGGAACAAGAAAGTACCTCAGGGAATGTTCCTTTGGAGAAAACGATCAACAGACAGGTCTAGAGCTGAAATCAGAATGGTTGCTGGGGATGGATAGAACAATGGACTGACCTTGCCACAAGCACCATCACCAACGATAACAAGCTTCCTCCTGATTTCAGACATTATGTGAGCGTAGAGAGTAGGACGTTGTTTGCAGAGCGGGCGCTGTTGGAGATGATGGTGTTGAGCGAGACAAGAAGTCGTATGATGATACAGGGCGGTCTTTTAATCGCTCTTTGAATTTGTCACTTGGCGCCACACCTGTGCCGCCGTGCCGTACAGCCCCTCCCCTCCTTAGATAGAGACCTAGTTACATTACATACACAACAGAAGCCCTCCGCAGCTCTCGTACTCACCCTGGGGCCCGTAGCTACCCATCTTACATATCTGAATCTCGTCCACATGCCAAGTTCCAAAATCCACTCGGACGGGTTGTCGCATCATGCTAGAGTCTGTTTGAGGTCTCAGGACGGCAGCCTGTCCAGCAGGCGATGCAAGTAGACTGCTGTACGAAAATGGCTGCCGTGGCGCCCTTGTCCTAGGTTGGCGATAAGTCGTGTTGAGGATCGTGCAGTGCAGCTGATAAAGGGGTTATAAATTGCATGAGACATCAAGTCGAAATAAAACAAACCTTGAGGGGACGACGGTCCACGATGAAACCTGCATCTCTGAATGTCTTGTTTATCATCTCTGGTAGACCGTCAGCGAAATAGAGATTCGCAACACTATCATTTACCGCCAACCGCCCATAGCCGTTGTGCATCTTCATTCTCGTGCCCAGGTCCAAACCACAGGACATGTGCCTTGTCCGGATCACCCCCGTCTGGCGGCATGATGCCCATCATTTGCAGAGGAACACTGAGACGACCACCGCACAACAGTTCTGAGATTTGTGGCCGAAGTGAGGTCAGAAGCGAAAGACCTTCTGAGAGAGTCTTCCTTGGATTATCGAGGGCAGGACCCTCAGCCTCAGAGTCGAGCGACATTACCCCCAGCGTCAGATGAAGGCGACGTGGAGGAATTACGATTGTCCGGTCAAGCCCAGGCAACGTTGGCGTTGTCTCGAGCAGCTCCCTCGTAAAGGATGACACGGACTTCTGAAGCGGTACATGATGGCCCTGAAGGTAGTCAGCGACAGTGACAGACGAGGGCCATTTGAGACTGACAATTGGAAGCGATATAACTTTCAAGATCTATTAGCCAAAAAAAAAAAAAAAGCAGAGAGAGATGGTACTTGCAATGCGTGAGCGGAGGCTTGGTTGCGTTGTCTCTACCGGATCGACGAACTCCAAATTGACGTCGCGCCATCGAGGTCGGTCGGGTAAGCTGCTCGTCTCGGGTCAAAGTGGCTCATGGCCCATCAATCATTTTGACTAGCAAATCCAGACTTCAGAGCAGAAAACAAATGGACTGATCGTCGTGCTCATCAGGTTGGACGATGGAGTCCAGGTACAATTCCCACATGTTTCTTCGAGCACAACTTTAGCGAAATAACGTCAACCCTCCTCAGGGAAAGCGACCAATGAGGCCTGAGGCCCTTCATCAAACGACAGGCGTGTTCCTTGGACTTGACAGCCTGCAGCAAGTGCCCTCCGCTCCTTTCTGTCACCTAGCCATCGCACGCTCGTTGACATCCCACCTTGTCGTTCTCTGCATTTTTCCTCACCGGCTTCCTACCCATTGACCTTGTCGATGGGCTTCTTCCCACCTCGACTTGACAACGTTGCCTGAATCTCACGCGGGGCTGGTAACCACACCGTCCCTTGATTCTTGATCCAGTGGCCGCTCCGTGTCTTGCCAAGATCCCTCTTCCCTCTTCCTGTCTCTCGACTTCGTTGTCACAATGACGATCCTTGACGCCCGTTCCAGGGGGAAGGAACGAGCTTCGTCAGCCAAAAGAAATGAAGCAACTTCTGGAATCCTGCTGAACATGGATGTGGTTCCAACGAATTACTACGCCGTGTACGTCCAAGTCTAATATCTTTTGCAATCCTATCTCCTGTCCTTTCTCCTCCTCCCTTGTTCCTTGTAAATGATAACACGGCACTTACTCTGCATTGATTTGCAGAGCATACACTGTTCCTGTGCAAGTGGGATCTTCTCAACAAAACCTTTCGTTGCAAGTCGACACAGGCTCTTCCGATCTCGTAGGACGCCTTCCTTTCTACTCGTACTGTCTACTTACCGTTCTCAAGTGGATTGCATCCAAATCATGCTCATCAGCCTCATGCTCAGCAACGAATAGGCGTCTGTATGATCCGAGTTCATCACAATCAACTGGTACCACCCTGACGATGCAGTACCTTTCCGGCACCATCAGCGGTCCCGTTGTATGGGATCAAGTGCAGATTGGCAACTACATCATTCCAAATCAAGCACTAGGTCAGCCAGTCCGCTATATTCCCCAACTTTTTTCATTAACAAATCGAATAGCTGCCGCAACATCCGTCGACAACGAACCATTGTCATATGCCTTTGACGGTATCCTCGGTCTTGCACCTCCTGCTAATTCATTGATTCAGAAAACCATACCTGCGGGCACGGATGACGCTCCAGACGGAGCGTCTATTTCCTCCAATCTCTTCTCCATGCCAGCCACCGATGCGCCTTCACAGCATTTCTTCTCCCTTACTCTTGCACGTCCTGGATCCACCCAAATGCCTTCCCTTCTCGGTATCGGCCGCCACCCTCCCGAGGTTGTCTCAGATCCTTCCCGAATTCGTTACTCAACCCTTGTCAGTGAGGGTGTCGATACACTTTTCTGGAAGGTTACCGTTCGTGCGATCGCGGTCTATGTCAACGGTGAAGCACATCCCATTGCGCTGCAGTCACTATCGGGTGCACCCAAACCCACCGCACTCCTGGATTCAGGCATTCCCTTGATAATTACAACACCGGCACTGGCCAATGGAATTTATGGAGCATTAGGTGTCAGCCCTGCCTCTGATGGAAATTGTGCGGCACTTTCGTTTCCAAAGTCGACAAATTATTCATCCCGCTCCTTGCAGATTATGTCCCATGTGCGACTCCACTCAACATGACCATTACTTTGGATGGTCAGGACGAAATCCCACTCCATCCTCTCGACCTGACCGCAGAACCTTCCGGACAGTCAAGCTCGCAATATTGCACAGGTCTCATACAGACCGATCCTTCGCACCTCACGGCGACTTCCAACATAGGTGATGTGATCCTCGGAGTTCCGTTCATGCGGAATGTGTACACCGTCATGGCTTACGAACCGCCGGACACCGATGGCAATTTCAACAACTTCGTGCCGTTTGGAACGCAACCAATGCTCGGTTTACTCGGTCTAACGAATGCCACTCGAGCCATGGAGGAGTTCGATCAAGTTCGCGTACTGAAACAGCCCTTGGGGAGCGGAACTTCACAGCATGGCTCGAGCGCTTTGCGGGACGGGTCACGGTTTTCGGTAGGCGTCAAAATTCTTATCGGCCTAGCTGGCTTTCTCGGGTTATGCATCACGCTTTTCGCATTGCGATGGCTTGCTGCACGGAGACGATTGCAAACCCGCTCTCCTGTCGAAAAAGTGATGGATGGATCAAATGAAGACATGGAGCATGGAGTGTACCAAAGGACACGAAGTGGGTCGCAGTCGAGCCTGGATCAGAACACGCTCGTGTGCGGCCCATCCCCACACAAGGCCAATTTCTCACAAGACGACGGGTACAATTATGACTCCGAATTCGGCGTACGGAAGTCAAAGTTGGCCGATGTTCCCACCGAGTCGGAAAGATGGGATCCTTGGGACCCATATGCCAATACCTGGGGAGATACCATCGTCGGTACCGGTGCAGGGGAGACGACATCATTCCACTCGTCCTATTTCACGCCACCTGATCTCGATCGTGGTTCCCCGCATACGTCGCCCGAGCTCACGTCTGCGCTGATGGCGCACGACAGGAATGACTCTCAGATGAGCGACCTGGCCGAATTTGGGATGCACTCTGTAATGGGGATGGCTGGGATAGGGACGGGCAGCGCGAGGGAGCATCATCGTATAGAATGCCAACATACTCGACCGAGCTGCGACAGCTTTACGCCGTTACGGCCGATCGCTTCTTCCCTGCGGTCCTCGCACAACCTCACGTCGCTGCGTGAGTCCGTTGGTGTCCCCTGTGATGCGGACCGGACGTTTTAAGGGGGCGTACGTTGTTGCGCGCTCCGTGCACCGGGTCACCGTTCACTTTCATTTTTCGTCCTTATAGATTGTTACAGTAGGTCGGGACTGTTGTGTTTTTGCATGGACCCATTCGCGCATATAGTTATATCGCATGTAACCCTTAACTGTCACTAACTAGTCGCAATACGTATCACAGATCCCTGGCTATATCGACACGGTTGGAGTCGATTGTTCATTGCGCAGATCACTAGTTTGCTAGTGAACTTTGTACATTTGTACGGTCACCTCGCTCGGAGGCGCATCCGCTCCCTTCCTGACTGAATAATGAATCTCAACGTCGAGTTCCCGCGAATTGATTTCGCTCTTTCTACAATAAAACGTGCCAGAGACGACCGTACCTAGCAAAGCATATGAGCAAATAAGCAAAAACGAGCGAAGCAGGATACCTACCCTCTTCGGCAACGATCGGGTCCTTGAGCAAGAAGAGCGTTTGCATCCAATGCGTCGGTTGACTCAGCGGACCCGTGCTGAAACTGATGACGCGTTTTTCTTCGCGTTCTTTCAAGCCCGGACCCACGCTGGCCCTACGCTTGGGTGGTGGTTTTCCCGCGATCGGCCATACCTCCGCAAGGGTGACGTCGCCCTCTCTGATGATCCGTACAGGGACGTCTGGCGAGAGATGCTCGCCTGTCGTCGTGAAGAATGAGTCAAAGTAGAGAACGAGGGCATGGATTTTAGTGCGCATGAGCGAAGTCGAGGTGAGCGTAAACGGGGATGTAAACTCCAGCTGGCGGGACGTAATGGTTTGAAGGTGGAGATCCTGCGGATGGGATTGTCAACACGAGAATAGGAGCAGCGAAAGGAGTCTGACTTTGAGCAAATATGGTTCGCTGATTACCGATTCCGGGCTGACAACGTCAAGGATGGCATCCTTGTAGATTCTATGTGCCATTTCAGAAAGATCGAATCCTGATCGCAGTATGTTCAGCCGTACCGGAGTGCATGATCGAAAGGGCATACCATATACGTCGTCCCAGAAATCTACCCTGTCTTTAACTATCTCGTTACCTTCGCAGAGCGTCAGCATCATCCTGCATTGACTTGGTGCCATGACACCTCCATTCGGACGCAGGAATCTATCACGCGCATGCAAAACCGAATCAAGCATTGATTCATAGAGTAGAGCGTAGCCCATCCACTCGGATATGATGATGTCGACGTGCTCGACGCCATCGGGTAGACTGATTTCTTCTACTTTTCCATGTATCACGCTAGAGGGGATAAGTACGACACGATGACGGGGGTTCAGCACATGGAACATACGTGATCAGGTTCTGCAACCCATTCTCTTGAACGATTTTTTCGGCCCTTTCAGCGATGCCGCTCGCGTCCACGGCGTACACATGTTTCGCGCCGGATTTCGCTGCGAATAGAGACAGGACACCAGTCCCACACCCGACATCGAGAACGATGGCGTCACGGAACAAAAAGGGGTTTGTAAGGATAAATGAAGCATACGAAGATGTCCGGACTTTGTCCTGTATCATCACAGCATGTATGTCTGGATATGAACCGGGCGTCAGCCGTTGCCCCTTTAGTACGACGAGATGCATACCGTTGTATTCATAGCTTAGGAAATAATGCGTATCGTCATCCCGGGGAGTTCCGCTGGTCGATGGACCGGGATCGTTGATGATCTCCGCGACGCTGGAGACGTCCAGATTTTGAGTGACGAATTTTCGGTAGTCCAACAAGTCATTTTGTGCCTGGGATAGTTTCTTTTCAAGCATCTGAATACGTCTAAGGGCACTAGGGAGGTCTGAAGGCGGGACGGGACCATGCTCGGTGGAAGGCCCCTCTTCGTTGTCGGACCAGTCGTCGTCAAAGTCAAGTTCTAGACGAGATTGATGCTGCGACGATGACAGTGGACGGTAAGGTAACTTACGAAGCAGAGGGTCATCTTCGATGACGGGTATAAGATACTCATCGGAGGTGAACAATGATTCGATCCCTGTTAGATTCCCAACATCCTTAGATGTAAATTTCTGCGAGGGAGCTACGTGGTCAGGTTCAATACGAAGGGAAGCATCGCCAGTCTTACATGCTTTCGGATATAGTTGATCAGTCGTATCCGACGATGAAGATCTAGCTCTGATGTTGCAAGTCGGCTTCAATAGACACGACGAACGGCTGGCAAAATAGACGCACTCCATTGTTTGCTCATTGCATCAAGGTCGAATCCGTGCGTGACTTTATCGTACCTCAACGTCTCTGCTGCTGTGGCGAACGTTTTGTCCTCGAAGAGCGATTGACATGGTTGAAGTCGTCCTTGATCTGAGGTCCAGTCTTCATAGTTATTGTCTTCCTCTGCATAGTCTTCGGAGTCCGAGCTTGAAGACGCTGAACGATCGTTGCTGTCGTGTTGAGTATTTGGGAGAGCAGCAAAGCGGATGCTCATGTTGGTGATCGGAGAACAAGTGTCCAGTCACACCACGACCCCTGCATAGTAGTGGAATTGGGCTACTCGTTACCACAACGATAGATCGACAAGCATGATGGATAGAACGACAAGGTAGTCTACATGAAATCTTCTTCGATCGCCTTGCCGGTCAGCTTTGGAGCATCTGGATCTTCCTCGACATTGAACAGCAGATCATACGACCGAGCAGCTTTTTCTTCTGCTCTCTGCTTCACAAGCTCAGCCTCTTCTTTTTTCTAAAAACGAAAACAGTGAGTCTCAGAAGTCATACGGAGAGGGGGATGCTTACCCGTTGGGCAGCTACCGCACGTTTCTCTGCGTTCTCCTTCTTGATGCGGTCAATCTTCTCTTGCTCGTGATCAACCACTTTTTCGACCTTGGTTTTGTTGAGGCGGTTGACAATGGGGTTTTCTCGCTTTGGAACGTGGACTGGTGGTAGTATTTAGTGATCCGGACGAGCGAGAGACTCGACGGTAAACACCTCTCTTCACCTAGATGGAGGATTGAGCGGGCGTGTATTAAACTGCGTGGTCGACATACCCGTTTGTCGCTATGGAAGGAAACTTGACCGACGGCCATGTCGCCTTGTTTCTTGCGGGCAAGGCATGTCACTACCATCCGTTGATCATGTTGTCGATCGCTCATACCTTGAGGTTGTCTGCGGGCGTATATATGATAGTCAGATCATCCTTCTTATTTCCTGCGGTATCAAAGGATAAGGGACGTGAAGGTGACGACGTGAGTGCTTACTTGCCCTCGATCGAGTTTGCCTTTACCAGCTGGGCACAATCCGTCAAAAGGACCTGTGGTATCGCTTCCCAGGCCATGCCTTCGGGCATGCGGAGGTATACGTGAGCAGAAGAGAGCTTGTCGACGTGGAACCACACGTCCTGAGGCCATGCGTATTTGATCAGATCTTCGTCTGATCTGTGCGAGTGAACGTCGGTCAGGTGTACAGCACGACCCGACACATACTTTCGACCTTGTCCTTGCCCATGTAGATGATCGCTGGCGGGTTCGCCGCTAACAATGGCGTTGGAATATCTCGAATGACGAGTCAAGTGTCCACTCACAGGTCGACGTGAAGAAGAGGACCATGGTCAATTGGCGTGGGAAGATTTGACGCGCCTTGTTTGTCTCTCTCCACCGTTCATAATTTCAAGTCAAAATGCAACCTGCACCGAACCGGTTAGGACTTGGTCTGCGTCCACCTTTGCCATCATACGGTCAAGGTCCCTCAATATCAGCTCTCGCACAGCAGCAGCAAATGATGCATCAGCCTTTTATGCCCCCTCAGAAACAGGCAACGCTGTTCGTTGGTTCAATATCTGGCGGGATCACCGACGCATTTCTCAACCGGATGCTCTCCGTGAGTACCGCATTCATTGTCGATTCATGGCATGTTCGAACTCGTCCGTCGTTCAGGCATGTGGTCCCGTCAAGTCGTTCAAGCGACTCATCACCCCTGCAAACAAGCCACAAGGCTTCGGTTTTGCAGAATTCGAGGATCCAGACTCTGCAATCAGATGTATGACGCTCCTCCAGGGCATCGAGCTACCAGCGCTCGAGGACGGCTGCGCAAACAAAAAGCTCCTGGTGCGTCCCCTCGCTATCGGTCTGATCGCTTCACGCCTACGTCGCATACGTTTTCCTAGATCAAAGCCGACGAAAAGACTAAACTTTTTCTGGATGCCTACTCTGCGCAAAAGATGAAGACCGACGTGAGTTCCAGTCTATCACTGTCGTATCCTAGTCATGGTATTCTGACGACCTGCACTTGAAATAGGTGGATGAGGCCATGACGCAGCAAGCCAAGGCTCAGGTCGACGGACTTGTCGCAGAGATTAATCGTACTTCCCAAGAAGCGGCTAACAACGGCCTTCTGGACAAGGAGAAATACGTCATACCCCCTCACCTTCATGATCTTCAGGAAGCTGATCTTCCAGAAACCCAACGCGGCCTCGTCATCTCTGAGATCGCACAATTTCGCGAACGTGCCGCAAAGCGTGAAAGGGAGAAAGTACGAGAGGTTCGCGAAAGCATTCCGAATATCTTGTCCACGGCACCGAGTGGACCAAAGAGGGACTGGGGTAAGCCACAGTCGCAGCAACCATCTCAGTCGACGCCTGGAAAGGGTCAACAGACACAGGGGAAAGGCCCGCAAGGCTATGGCAAGCCTGTCAGCTTTGTGAAGGCGGAGGATACGGGTGCTGCGACGGGAGCGTTGGATGATCGGATCAAAAGTGGCCCCAAAACAGACGAGGAAATGGAGAGGGACCGGAAGGATGCCAGAAGACGAGACGAGGAGATTTCATTTAAGGACGTCAGTATGGTTGCTGCGGATGCATACAGTGATACTGACCCTCCATCCATAAATTTCGCAGAGAGAACGCCGCTATGAACCTCGAGAACGAGCTCGTATATCTGCGCTAGAGCGGTCAATTGCTCGTCAAAATGCCATCAAAGAAGCCGAGGAACGGGATCGCGTGGAGATGCAAGCTCGGCTCGATGTCTGGGACGACGACGAGAGCGATGAATTGTACTATGTCGACAGGTGTGTTTCGATCTTATGTGCCTTGATGTTTTGTCAACGCAACGAAACCACTAGAGTTCGCTGGCGACAATCTCGTACACGCCGAGTCTCAGCAGAAGAAGCTGCGGATGCCGAGTCACGCGCTTATGAGGAGCGTGAAGCTGAGAACCTCCGTACCGAATCGGAGAGGTTCTTGGCTCGTCAGATGGAAGACATGCAAGCTCTTGTCGAAGAGCAGCGCAAAGCTGGCATGCTCCTTGATGACGGCGCACCAGTCAAACTCAACATGTCCATTGCACCTGCACCCGTCAAAGCTGAGGCCGCGTCCAAGGATGCCAAAGCTGCCGTATTCGGACAAGAGGAAGAGGAGGAAGAAGACATCAAGAAACGGAAGGTACCACTGGTCAAACTCGATTTCAGCGCTGGAGAGGGCGAGAAGGCGAAGGAGCGGCTGCAAACAATCAAGCAGTCCGTTCCCCACGACAAAGAGATCTTGTTCAAGGCGAAGGTCAGATGGGATGGTCTCAATGATGTACGCTCGTATTTTATTCTCCGTGGCGAGCTTTGCTAACTGCTCGCCTAGAGCATGGTTGATCGAAAGTTCGAACCACTGGTCAAACGTCTCATGGTCAAATTTCTCGGCGAATTGGAAGACGACGACCTCATCATGTTCGTCCTAGAACATCTCAAAGACCACAAAAGTCCCCAGAAGCTTGTAGATGGCCTAGAACCAGTATGTACACCACATTTCTTTCTAGAAACGGTTTCGCTGATTCGGTCCTTTTCAAAGGTTTTGGAAGAGGAGGCTCAAGAATTTACCATCAACGTCTGGAGACAAGTCATATTCGAAAGTATGGCATATGGCGAGGGTCTCCTCACGGAGCGCATGATGGTCGATTAGGAGTGCTTGGAAGGATTGGCAATTGAATGTGTTGGACCCCACGCATCGATACCTTTTGCTTTGCTCGTGACAAATGGGGCAGGTGCGTTGTAGCATTAATGTGGTGCGGCTATCTTTTAGTGCACTTGGAAGAAGCCATGAGGGTAGGGCATACCATTCGTAAGTACACCTCTACGTCTTCCACACAAATGATATCTCTTGCACGCAAGCTCGAGTCCCATACACTTATTCGAACATGTAAACGGAACTTGAGATCGCAATATTCATGGCAATGTTGAGTCTTTACGCCTTTCGCATACTTTGAACTTGTTGACCTTGGCACGTTGATCTGAGCATTGCCCTGCGAGAGGATCGTTTATCTAAATGTCGATTACGATTCCATGCTCCCGTCGGCACCAGGTGAGCAGGGTACACATTTACTGTTGATATTATTCGGCATTCGCGTCGCCACTCAACCTATCCTATGTGATGCTGGAGTACCATCACTACTTGGACGAGTCCGTTGAACGATACAGCGTTACGGATCTCACGATGAGCTAATTTTAGTTTCATGGATTCTCGCGGAACGGGACGGAAAGTCCTTGGATCGAATTCCCTTGGACTCCGTTGCCCATCGCGATCACTCCGGAAGCATTATAACACTCAAGAGCAGGCTCTTACAGCGCACAACAATTTGTCGATACGCTGGAAGGCAGTACAGAATTCTGGCTTGTACGCCTTATTGTGCTCACAGGCTGGTCCCGATTCCACCGATGTATATACAGCACGCCGCAATCTTGATTTATGTAATTCGTATGACCAGCCATGGAAGTACGAATGCACAAAAGTTGTTTGAGAAAATTGCTGCACATCAAGATACGGCAGCTTGGGCGGTGATGGGTGCAAGTTTGTAGACTCGAATACCCGTCCAAGGAGCGCAGCTGTGTGAACAGCCTGGCGGCGGGACCCTTTTTACACGGCAGAGTTCGAGATCAGATGACCTCGGTCGGCTAGTAACTTATTCGCACCCATCGGCCAGGTTGAGGCGCCGGTACTGCGCCTGATCATAAAACTCTTTCAGCTTGGAGATCATGGGAACTCGCGCTCCTCTCTCAGGCTGCTCCGAGTCGACGGGGGACGACGTTACTGGCACCCGCAAGTTCATCCTGTCAAGGCATTTTTTCTAAGCGCTTCGGGGCTTTACAGCCTACATCATGATGTTTACATCCCCAAGACTCGCCATCCTCGTCGGGTTGATCCACTATACCCATGCTATACCTCAGGCAGCGACCACGCTGGCGACGATGGGGATACCCACTGTCACCGTCTCGACAGCAGTGCCTAGTCCTACAGTTCCTCTCAGTTCCATGATACCTTCACAAGGTACCTTGCCCCCCGTCCAGCCATGGTGCATGGGCCAGATATTTTGTCCAGGTGTAGTAAGTCCACACGTCATTAGCTGTCGAAAGCCACTCTGCAATGTCGTACGTAGATATTACAAACCCTGAACCTCGCAAAGCCGTACTCGGATGCAAAGACGATCGTCGACAAGCCCACGAGGAAGTCCTCTCAGCAAGTCCTCTTGGACTTTGCTGCGTTCAATGTATCGACCGTGACCGAGGGCAATATCGTCCAATTCTTGGACAATGACTTCCTTAGCGAGGGTCGCGAACTCATGGGCGCCGAGTTACCCGGTTTCACTGACAGCCCGTCGTTCTTGAACAACGTTACCGACCCTTTACTTCGCGCGTTTGCACAAACCGTCCATGGATACTGGACGCAACTCGCTAGGGTCGTCAATCAATCTGCTCTTTGCAGTATATACCCCGGCGGAACGTGCGAAAGCTCCTTTATTCCTTTGAACCACAGTTTTGTCGTTCCTGGTGGACGCTTCCGAGAACAATGTTTGAAGTTTCTCGATGGTTATTCGATCGCGGGCTGATAATTTTCTTAGATTATTGGGACAGCTACTGGATCACCCAAGGCTTGCTGAAATCGCAACTTTATGATACCGTCAATGGAACATTGCAGAATTTCATGGACGAGATACAAGATTTCGGATTCATACCCAATGGCGGTCGTACCTATTGTAAGTATACGGGTTCACTGTCACGTCGGCCGTTCTGCGTAACTTCACATGTAT